>VDFB02361091.1:0-24004 GCA_007258455.2 Sequoia sempervirens
GGTGTTTTTAGTTGTTATTTGCACTCTCTTTGGTTTGTTGCTTATCTTTTAAAGATAATATTCCCCTATCACATTTCTGGCATGCCTGACGGGACCCACAAATGGGTTTTTTTCTTTCACGTTTCCTATTTTTGGCATTTTCGCAGGTTCAGGTTATAGATTGGCAGACCTGACCTCTCCAGTGGTGGACCTGACCTTTCTGGTGGTAGACTTGACCTCCGGTGGTGGATCTGACCTCTCCAGTGGTAGACCTGACCTCCGGTGGTGGACCTGACCTCTCCGGTGGTGGACTTGACCTCTCTGGTGGCAGACCTGACCTCTGGTGGCAAACCTGACCTCTTCGGTGGTGGACTTGACCTCTCTGGTGGCGGACCTGGCCTCTCTGGTGGCAGACCTAACCTCCGATGGTGGACCTAACCTCTTTGGTGGCGGACCTGATCTCCCAAAGGTGAAATTTCAAGTTTTTACCAATTGTTCTTTGGTAAATTAGGCACATAGTTTAATTAGAGGGGTCAACAAACCTTGTTTGGCATGCTTGTGGAAGGCTATTTGACGTATCCAATCCCCTTGCACCATTTGGCGATCTTGGGTGATGAGAAATCATATCTTTCCAAGTCCTTTGAGTCACCGTATTTCCATTTTCTTAGTGGGACTTGCTTGGGGATTTCATCACCCCTAGGGATGAATCCAACCATGCGTACCGATGGGGTATATAAAGGGGGGAGACCGAAAGTTGTACATCAATCCAACCATGTTGTAATTGATGAAGCATCGAGACGACGTGAAGAGTTGGTCTGAGCCTTTAGTATCTTGCTAAGGTTCCCGACTCACGCTTGTAATGGGTTGGTGTTCATGGTTTGGGCCTCACGTACCGGGTGTATATTGAGGAATCCTTAGCAACCATGTTCATCCTAGAGTAGAAGACTTTGTTGGCCATACCCGTTTCTACTAATCTGAGAGTTGTGTTGTTTGAATTGTCTTTCTCATGCAAAGCTAGTCATTTTCAGTTTAGCCAAATCTTTTTATCAATGTTTGCTATATTTTGGGTCCTTTGCCTTACTCATCCATCAAAAAATCAAGCTTAAACTTATCCTTTGGTGGACCTGACCTTATCCTTTGGTGGACCTGATCCCATCCTATGGCAGACCTAACCTCATGCTGTGGCAGACCTGACCTCATGCTGTGGCGAACCTGACCTCATGCTGTGGCAGACCTAACCTTCTGCTTTTTCTTCCCAGGGCCACCATTTCCACACCGTTTATCTGATTGACTCCATTCAAAAACAATTCTTCTCATTTTCTCGTGCTCTTTCCAATGACATATACCTCTTCATACTTTTGAGAAGTTGATCGGGGCACATTTTTCTTCCCCATCCTTTGGCGGACTTGACCTCATGCTGTGGTGGACCTGACCCCATCCTGTTGCGGACCTGACCTCATGTTGTGGTGAACCTGGCCACATGCTATGGAAGACTTGACCTCATGTTGTGGCGGACCTGACCTTCTACTCTTTCTTCTTGGGGCTGCCATTTCCACATCGTTTATCTGATTGACTCTATTCAAAGATAGTTTTTCTCATTTTTTTGTGCTCTTTCCAACGACATATACCACTTCTTACTTTTGAGAAGTTGGCCGAGGCAGCTTTTTCTTCCCCATCCTTTGGCAGACCTGACCTCATGATGTGGCAGACCTGACCTCATGATGTGGCAGACCCGACCTCATGCTTTGGCGGACCTGACCACATGCTTTGGCGGACCTGACCTTATCCTTTGGTGGACCTGACCCCATTCTTTGGTGGACCTGACCACATGCTGACCTCATGCTGTGGCGGACCTAACATCATGCTATGGTAGACCTGACCACATGTTGTGGTAGATCTGACCTCATGCTGTGGTGGACCTGACCTCAGGTTGTGGTGGACCTGACCTCATGCTATGGCAGACCTAACCTTCTGCTCTTTCTTCCCATGGCTGCCATTTCCACACCATTTATCCAATTTCAAGACTTTGTTTAAAAATAGTTCTCATTTTTTCGTGCTCTTTCCGATGACATATACCACTCCCTACTTTTGAGAAGTTGGTTGGGGCACCCTTTTCTTCCCCATCCACCTCCTTGAGGGGGGGCATACCCTACCATTCTCTTCGTTTACTCATTCTAAGTAAACATTCATCCATTCAACACATCCTTTCATCATTCTAAACTCTCGTTCTATCATTTTGAGTAAATATTCATCCATTTAACACATCCTTTCATCATTCTGAACTCTCATTCTATCATTCTGATCATTTGTTTACTCGTTCTGATTAAACGTTCATCCATTTATCACATCCTTTCATCATTTTGAACTCTCATTCAACAATCCCAATCAATCATTTTAATCATTCTGAGTAATCTTTCGACCATTTTGAACCTTCATCTTCTCATTTCGAGAATCATTCATCTATTGTGAGTAGATGTTTACTCTTTTGAAGTATTCAATCATCCATTTCTCTAATCAAATCATCATTTTCCCCATCCAAATCCCCTAAACTTCATCTCAGGTTATTATCCAAATTGACCTAAGTATCTGATTTGATCGTCATCATCAACACCCTCTTACGATTGTCATCCATCCTAAGTCAAACATCCTCATCGGCCCAATCTATCCATTTTCAATCTCAAAGTGGATTCGGTGCCGTAATCATACATTTATCCTTTAATCCGATCAATCAGCATCCTAAGTCACCTAGGATAATCTCTGAATGGGTTTTATAATCCCTTCCATCATCCTATCCAATCCATCATTTGATCATCATCAATATCCAATCCACCACATCCTTATCCAATCACCTTAACCCAATCAATCTACTTCCATCTCGAAGCAGATTCAGTGTCGTAATCATCCTTTGATAATCAAATCCAATTGTCAGAATCAATCCCATCACATCATCCAATCATCCTAATATGAGCTTTAATCCAATCTCGATATGAGCTTGTCCTAAATCCTAATTTGAGCTTTATTCCATTTCCATCCATTATTTTTGATCCATCCTCTTTATCCTTTCATCATCATGAATCCATATCCTCTATCAATAGTGGTCAAGGGAAACCCTAATTACATCAATGACGATAACAAAAGTCTTGTCGATCAAGAAGAATGTGACGTAGATCCCCTTGACAACGAAAGTCTTGTCGATCAAGAAGAATGTGACATAAATCCCCTTGACACTATCATTGCTAGTAATTTTTCTCCACCCGCTTTCCAAAATCCAATCACCCCTTTGAGTTATCCTATTATGTCTTCATTCATGCCTAATCATGCCCCCTATGCCGCCTGTGACAAGGGATATCCATCATATCCACCATATTCTTCATCTACATCATCCTCTTATCCTAGTCTACCATCACAATACTCCTCTCCTAACCCCCCGTCCACATCCTCCTATCTCAATCCTTCATCCGCATATACCCATTACCCTAATCCTCCATACCAATTTTCTCACCCTAATCCTATATTCACACCAACCTATCCTAACCCTAATCCAACATCCACACCAACCTATCTCAATCCGCCACCTCAATCTTCTCATCATAATCCACCATCCACATCCTTGTGTCCTAATTCACCATCCCAATATCCCTATATTAACCCTTCATCTAATCTTAATCCCCCATCTATTCCCACATTTGTATCCAATCCCATTCCCCCATCTAATCCTAATCCACCAATCCATAGTCCTAATCCCCCACTAATCCATAATCCCTCATCCACTCCTACCACACCATCTCATCCTAGAGTATGCAAGTCTCTCATTTCAGAAGTTCTCCAAGGACTTATAACAAAGAAGACATCTCCCACTCCACACCTTGAAATTGTGGAATCATGCCATCCCAACCCATTATCCACAATCATTAGTGACAAAACCCTTCTCCACCCAAAACCTATCATTGATGATACCACCCCTAGCATCACTCAAACCATCAAAACCATCACATCCTTTGAATCCACTGAGTCCCCATCTCCTACCATCACATCCTCTGAATCCACTGAGTCCCCATCTCCTACCATCACATCTACCAAATCCATTGAACACCCACCCCCCACTCTGAGATTGTGAACCCTATCGACGACACCCAAATCAATCCACTTTTCCACTCCTAGTATCCATTCCTAGGAATATTTTGAATCCTCCATCCTTCCATCTTCCCCACTGAAGAGTCCCTCCATGACTCCATTATCATGCCTCCCACACACGATGAGTCATGCCAAGAGCCTGATCCAAAGCATGCCAACATATCCCCTCCTCCAGATCAAGATCCTACCATCCCATCTAGTCTACCGCAAGATCACAGTCCCCCATCCATTCCATCCCATGATCCTCTTGACATTCAAGATTCTACTGCTCCATCTCCATCTCCATTGCATGAGCTTGTTACCACAAAATCAGATCCTATCATATCCCATAATCCCTCTCTAGATACCACCCATCCAAATGTTGCTATCCCATCATCTCCTTCTCAGGATCCCCCATCATCACCTAAAAATGCTATCCCCACACCACTTGCATATCCCCTTGGTACTCTCACATTCTTCTATGTTGGACTCCTTGCAAAAGAAAAACACAATGTATATACCACCTATCATCCCCCACCTAATAGTGGACTCGCATCATGTTTTCAGAATAACAAAAATCCTATTATGGATCGAATGCTCAAGAACATGAACTATCAAGGAAAAGGTCTAGCCCTTCACAAGTAAGGTATTTTAGAGCCCATCCAAATCAAAGAACAAATCTGCATGCAAGGTCTTGGATCTATTCCACAAGACTCACAATCTAAACACATTGGTACAACCTCTAGATGTCCTCAACCAGCCTTTTCCAAAGGAAATGTCAGCTCTTCCCATCACTCCACCAAATCATATGCTACAATCCCTCCTCCTCTATCGTATCACCTCAAAACAACCATCCATATTCCTCCTTCATTTGCTCCATCCATCTTGGGTCCTTACATCGCTCCATCCACCATATCCCATCCTTCATCTACTCCATCCATCTTGGGTTCTTATGTCCCTCCACCCACTCCATTTACTTTGGGTCAATATATCCCAAAATCACCTCCTTCATCTCATCCTTTTATCCATCCAATGCCTATCCATGTCATCCATCATAAACATCCTAATCAGGATCAACAACGACACATACCTACACATTCTCCATCTACACATAATCCTCATAATCCTACCTCCATCACTCCACATCATCCATCTTCTCACACCCATCCCATTGCTAGTACGAGCACTTTGGATTCCAGAGGAAAAATGCATCAATCTAAACACCCACATGAATCTAAAGCTTCCCATGTCCCCTCTAAAAGACATGGTAAAGAAAAGAAAAACAAAATCCAAAATCAAAATCAAATATATAGCTCGCAAAGAGCCACCAAAGAAAAGATCAAAACTATATAGATCCCAAACAAAAAAGATGCAATGTCATTAAATGAAAAATCTATAAGAACATCCAAAGTTGCTCATCCAAAATCTAATCCTATTCATCCACCCTCTCCTACATCTATTTTGGGTCCCGATGTCCCAAAATACACTATTTCGTCTCCTCCATTATCCCCACATTCTCCATCCATTAATCCTTTTATCTTTTCACATCCACCACCACATGTGCCAATGTTGGTCCTAAACACATCTCCCCATCACATATCCACCCCATCATTCCATACATACACTTTCCAACATCCCACCCATTATCCCACGTATCTCCCCCATCAAATCCCTCTAATTCATCCTCTTTCATAACCCATTTATCCTCATAAGATTGTACCAAAAACAATAGTTGGTTCAAACATGGGCTCTTAATACCTGATATAGAACTTGATGCTTGAGTCCTTCACCCATATCCTTATTTCATGTCTTCTAAAATCACTTATTCAACTCCCTATCTTTATCCATCTCTTTTTGCATGTTATCCAAAAATCCAGAATAGTCAAAAAATCCAAAAAAGTCAAAAAATCCAAAAAAGTCAAAAAAATAAAAAAAGTAAAATAGTAAAGAGAAATAATCCATCCAATGATGAAAACTTGGAAAAAAATCACCTTAGATAAGTACCATGATGAAAACCTAGCAAACAGGCTTCATGCATAAATCCCCATCTGCACTTGGGGGCAGTTTCCTGCTATGCATTCCCTCTGTCAACTATGCTTCTTGCTATGCTTCCAACTATGCACCCGTCTTCTTGCTATACGCCCTCTTCATTCATCCCCTCCATCCTGCCTATCTTACACATCTTGCTTGGCATATCTCACTTATCCCCATTCTTCCATCCTCCTTGTGATCTTGGTAACAATCAGGGAAAACATATAAACATGCTTTGGATACCTCTTAGCACACATTCCCCTCAACCTACCTTCCTAATCCACCCATCACATTCCCCTCAACCTACCTTCCTAATCCACCCATCACACTACCCTCAACCTACCTTCCTAATCCACCTGTCATGCTACCCTCAACCTACCTTCCTAATCCACCCATCACACTACCCTCCATCTCCCTTTCTTAACCATCCATCCTATCTCCATCCATTTCGCTCCTTTATTTTCCTATCCTTTTGTTTTGCATCCTTCATGCCTCCTCGCACATGACCTATCTAGTGTGGGGGTATCTATCTTCCTTTGTGCTATAGTCCTTGGAGACATTATTAATCCTATCAAATCACTACCTTCCATTCCCCTATCCTCATTTCCTTATCATTATATCCCCATCCCCATCCTCATCCTCTTGTCCATCCATCAAAACACTCCCTTTCATATCCCCATCTTTTTCTTCCTACCAATCCCTTGTGTCTTCCTGTCCTCATCTTCTTATACATCCAAACCTTCCTTTTAACCTCCTTATCATTCTCCATCCATCCTAGCATCTATCCATCTACCTAGCCAACCTCTTCTATTCATCCAATCTCTTCTACCCCCCCATCCCTATCTTCATATCCATACACCATCACATCCCTGTCTACCTATTCCATCCCTACCTATCTCCCCCATCCTTTTCATCTTCCCATCCTCATCTCCTTCTCCTCACCCCATCTTTTAATCCCTTGTCATTGGTATCTAGCTATAGCCTACTATCTCATCATTCATCATCTCATCATTCATCTATCGATCCTATCATCCTCCCAATTACTCTTTTGATGACTTGGATAACTATCCCATCATTGAGCTTCATGATCACCATCATCCTTCGATCCAATCTAATAGGTCTATCTCATGTCATCCTATCGGTCCCATCATTTTCTTTATTGGTCATCCTTTTTCCATCATTTATCTTTGGCCTTTGGTTGAACTACGTTGCCCCTACACTTTCATGTAGGAAAGGTTGATTATTTGATCTGCCCCTGGGGCTTTATCTGCCTGTTCCTCTATCATCTATCATCGACCTTTCTGCTTTTGTCTACCTAGTCTTTTTCATCCACCATCGGTCTTCATCATCCTCTTTCCACTTTTATTCATGGTCAATCATCAGCCTTTTGTCGAACTATGAGGGCTCTGTGCTTTCACGTAGGCAGGGCTAATCTTTGATCGGCCCCTAAGCCCCTAGGTTGCTAGGATGTGTTAGTCTCCTATCGTGTTTCATGTCTCTTGTGTTGTGTCGTCAAACTATTCCCTCATCTAGCTAGTTCTTAACAAACAAGATCCACTTGTATCATCATATCCAATTGGTTCTAAATATCCTGTGTCATATTGGTCTCTTAGCTTAGTATCCATCATCGGTCTCAATAGGATGCATCCTTCCTAACAGACCTCATCAATCCCATCCATCCCTTGGATCCTATGGCAAAGGAAATTTGCAATTGATTGTGTTCTTTTGATGCTTTTGGCTTTTGTTTATCATTTGAGCTCCCTATCATCACTTTTCATGGTCACCTTGATCCATCATATCATGGTGTACTTTGACTAGTCAACATAGGGGTGTATATTGATCTTTTATTTGTTGTTGTCTTCTTGGTTGTCCCATGTAGTACCCACCAAGATCCCTAGGGTCTTGTGTTATGCTGGGGCATCCTTTTGTGCTTGTGGTTATCCCAACACCTGGCCCGACCAAGGTCATTGCGACTTTGGGGTGTTGGGATAGCCTTCTTGTTTGATCTATTTGTTTCATGCATTAGAAACTAATCTGCCTTGGTCCTTTATACTTTGGTGTATTGTGTCTTTTGCTATATCAAAAATTAGTGCTCCTAACGATGGCAAATTGCATCTCATCTTTTCATTACATCATCTTGCATGTTTTCCCCCATCCACTCATCTATCCAAATCCCCCCATCCCTTCATCCTTCATCATTCTCCATCATCTCTCACATCTCCATCCTATCATCATCAACTCATATCTCACACAAATACTCTAATAAAATCCTTGGTCTTGTCCCCAATCTTGTTACCAACCTTGAACCATCATCATTATCCTCATCATCCATCATTATCCTTCCCTAGCCCTTTGGTGTTATTTTGGGATGTATCCTTCTCTCATCAACAAAATTTTCATCATCATTAGAAGGTAGCCTTCCCAATCCTTTAGTGGTGTTTTGGGGGATGTATCCTTCCCTCATCAATACCACTCAATGGGATGTATCCTTCCCTGTCCTCATGTTGTTTCGAGATCCCTCATTGACAACACTCCATCCCTCATCAACCCCCTTTTGGCTTGTACCTTAACTGGGGCAACATCACCTTTTGTCATCCATTTTTCTTCATCATCTTCATTTTGCATCATCTTCCTCATCTCCTTCATCACTCTCCCCTTGCATCATCATCCTTATTCCCCTTGCATCATCTCCATTTTGAGAGCCCACATGTCCTCTCGAAGGGGCATCCTTCATCCCTAATTTTCATCATCTTCTTCCCTTCCTAATCATTCAAAGGAATGACTGGGGCATCTTTCCCAATCTAGCCATCTTCTTCTAGGTTCTATTTTTTAATGATCTTTGAAATGATGCTACTTCGTAGCACCATCTCAAAGAGGGGCAAAATGTAGACATCTAAATTTGGACACTTAATTTATCCAAATTCATCCCCTTTCATCTTATTTTTGTTAATTAAGTAATACTATTATTTAATTAACAACTTTAATTCTGCCAAATCCCTAAGGTATTTAATCAATAATACCTTATCTCTTTAATCCTCCTTTCATCAAATGAATTAATAAAATATTACATTTATTTAATTCCTCACATGTCACATCCTCCATATTTTATTATCTAATCTTAATCCTTCTTCTAATCTCATCATTAGGATGTGCACATGCCTAATCCTTGATTAGGAGGTGTCACATCCTCCAACTTTTGCAAGTTGGCCTCTAATCTTTGTTAGCCACCTAACCTTCCTCTAACCCCTCATCAACTTGTCTAATCACCCCCTTTAGTCAACTCTTCCTATCCCCCAAGGAATTTTTAATTCCTTTTGTCTTCCCAAAGTCCTTTGAGGAATTTTTAATTCCACTCTCATCTTTCAAGAATATTAAATTCCTTTTCTCTTCTCCATGTCCTTTATGACATGTGTCCTTGGTCAACCTTATTAAATGCCTTCCCCTTTTGGACAAGGCACTCCACTTCCCCATGTGATTTTTTAACTCACTTTTTAATCCCCCAATGCACTCAAAAGGAATTTTTAATTCCTTCACTTCTTCCCACATGTCCTCTCTTTATTCTTTATTCTTTCCCCTCTCCCCGTAAGGATATTTGAAGAATTTTTAATTCCTCACATGTCCTATCACCCACATGGGACAAGGACATCCTTTATGAGGATATCCTTACCAAATCCCTATGGTCCTTTGAAGTACATCCATGTCATATACTTCTCTTACACCTCATGCCCACCTCATCTTTCTTAAGCCTCTCCCCTTGCCACATGTCAAGATGTGAGGGCTTGTGAGTTTTCAACTCACCATAGCCCTACATCTTGGCCATGTTGGGATCAATCTCAACCGTCCATTTCTTCTTGGAATTCTCAAAATTCCTATAAATACCCCCTCTTTTCTCTCATTTTGGGGGAGATCATTTTGCTAGCCAAACTCTTGCAATTTTGTTCTCATTCTACACTTAACCATTTGCATCCATTTTGTCCAACTATCTTTTATCTCACACTTCACATATTACATCTAAATTCCATCAAGAAGCATACATCTCATCTACAATCAAAGGGCCAACCAAAGAAAAACTCTATAAGGTAAAAGGTTCCATTTTTATGTTGTTAAGTTCATAATTTTCCCAATCTTGAAGTTTAGGGTGTTTTTAGTTGTTATTTGCACTCTCTTTAGTTTGTTGCTCATCTTTGAATGATTATATTCCCCTATCACAATGACATCATAACATTTTCCTTCACATTTGCACCTTGTGAAAAACATATTCTTCCTCTATTCTGGCTCCTTCTCTTTGGTCAAAAGTGCTCTTCTAACCACTAGGGCTTCTCCCCTTTTAGCTTCATTTGAATGCTTAGATTGAGCCTCCTCATTTGCATGCACAACCCTTCCATGACCTTCTAGCCTTCTATCTACCCTTCCTTGATGTTGTGGGCATTCATAGGCTTCATGCCCTTCTTCACCACACTAGAAACAAGTTCTTCTAAAACCACCTCTTTCGAATCCCTGTCTAGATCTTCCTCATCCTCTACCTCTTTGATCAACACTATTTTGATCACGAGGGAGGTAGAAATTATCATTCTTCAATCCCTGGCTGGTACCCATATCTCCATTTTTCTCCTTATCCTCATTTCGACATCCAGAAGATCTTCCACTACCCCTTCCGCTCTAACCTCCTTGTCCTTTTTTCTTGTTGTCAAATTTTTTTTCAGCTTCTCTTCAACTTTCAGAGTGAACTGGCACCTATCGTCAATGGTGGTCATTCTAACTAGGCTTAACTCCTCTTGAATGCTCAATTGCAACCCATTAAGATAAAAGGATACCTTCTCCTTGTTGGCCTCTGCATGTCTCATTTTGATGATCATCTTGTGAAATTCTTCTATATCTTCTTTCACAGATTTGTTTCCTTTCTTCAACCCTTGTAATTTCTTCAGTAGAGGGTATGTGTAGGATCATCATTGGAAAAAACAAGCCCTTAAGTGGCAAAAAATTCAACAAAATTAGAGTTAGGCAACTTGATGTAAAAATTTGAATATGTTATCTATATTATTTCAAAAATATGTAAGAATAAAATTTGTATCAAATTGAATGTAGTTTCTAAATTACTAGGTTTATTTTTTAATTTTTAAATCTATTTGGTGAATATTTGAAATTTCAATATAGTAGTACTTAAATTTTAGGGAAAAAATAAGTAGGTGTCTATATGATCACCCTAACCACAATAAAATGATAATTATTTTTAATAATATTTTATATATAAGTAGAGGACTCATGCCATGATGTGATGCATATTTTTTTGTAATTTTTTTCCAAATAAATAATCAATTATGAATTTTTTAATACAAATTTTAAAAATATAAAAACTCATATGTCTGACTAGCTTAACTTGGTCAAAAATTCATGAAATTCAATTTTTTTTAATACTATACTATGTGAAGAATAGAATATGACATATGTTTTAGATTCAAAAAATGTGATACCATTTTGAAAGCTATATATGTTTTTCAATCAACCTATTACTCAAGACTTTGGTAGTAATTGAAATAGAAAATGAATAATAATTATTTATAAAATTCAAAGTAAAGCATAATTTATATTCGTGGAATGTTGAGAATCTCCTTTAAAAATCCTTTTCATTTCATCAATTTTGGGTAAAAAAAAGTCGTCAGCCACATGGGCCATCATATCACTTACATATTGCCACTTTTTTGGCCCATCATTCTCTTGCACATATCCTAGATCTAACTCATAGTCCATTGGTATGAACTGCTTCTTTAGTTTCTCCACCATGCGATCCCAACTACTAATCTTTCTCTTTGCTCTTCAATTTCTCTCCAACTGGACCTCTTTCCTCCAAATATTTGCATGCCCCTTCATCTTCATTTTTGAAAAATTAACCCGATATGTGTCCTCTATTTCTTCATACTCGAAATACTCCTCTAGCTCATTGGTCCAGTTGATCAACTCTTTTGGATCCAAATTTCAATAATAACTAAGAACTTGTATTCTAGGTCTTTTTCCAATCTTTGAAATGGCCCTAATCAGCTACATTTCATCTTGTTCAATTGCTTCTTCTTCCTCTTCTACATCTAAATCTCCCACCTCTTCTTCATCCTCTCTTTCTTCTCTACTTCTCAAGTTTAACCCTCTTCTCATTTGTTCTTGTAATGCATCAATTTGTCTTTAGAGGGCTTTGAAACCCTAGGTAATATATTATAGGAAACACAAGATTTGAATTCATATCCTTCTTGTTCTCACAAATAAGGGAAAATTCAATCTAGATGTTTCATATCTCTATAATTATGAACGAGCTAGTTTCATAGTAAGGCAAAAAATATGGTATACACATCTATTTAGATATAGCAATCTCTAGATAAATAGATATTTACATGTGTACACACACAGAGACACACACAGAAACACACAAACACACACACACACATATATATCCAACTATATGTGTGTGCTCTTTATTGACCCTTAAGGTGTTTAAACTAAGGTTTGAAGGGAATGTCTTTCCATATCAACACCTTTCTATCCTAAATAAGGACCATATGAAGCACGTTTGCAACTCAATTTAATAAGAATTATATATTAAATAGAACATTATTTAAAAAGGTAAACAAAAATTCAAATTTATTGTTTTGAGAACATATTGATTTCAAAACAAAATTGTTATTTCTTTCATTCTTGAAAAGGAATTATTATAAGAATAGGTTTTATATTAAACATAGTAAAGAATACTGGCTGCCACATAAATGTGCTCAACATTCTTTTGAAGCTATTAAAGGGAAAATTCAAATACTTTTCTAGGGTTGTGCAAATAAAAAGGAAACAACCTAGCCAACGCTAGATAAAGGACCATGACAATGCCTTATGGAAAGCAACATAAGCTACAAAGGATTAACTATTTGGCCATGTTTCAACCATCACCACTAAATGGAATCAACAAGTAAAATGGTAGGTGCTATCACAACCATTGCTAGGACACAAGGCATACAACAATCAATGTTGGTGTGAGCCAATGTTTAATTTTGGTGGCCTTCTCTAGCCATGTGGTGGGAAATATGATGCCCTATCCCCAAGGTATCCAACAACCACCTCCACCATCATTCCCATCACCATGAAAAGGCTAAAAATTGAGAGGTCGACAAAAATTATAGCTAAAGTTTTTTTAAACAATAAACCATCTACCACCTTTTCCACATCTTCCAGAAAGCTAAAATAACCAAGAAGACTAATAGGAATTTTGACCAAAGTACAGACAAACATCCCATCAGCTAACAATATAGGGAACAAAATTCAACATAGATTGTATAACAATGACTGTTTCATTGCATTGGAATCATAACGACTAAATGAAAACCATAAATCAAACAATCCTAGTTTCAAAGTTAAAAATCCATGCAGAAAAAATCTATTTTCTCAACACCACCTTATTGAAACTTGAAACAATATAGCCTTCTAAACAACACTCTTTCAAAAATGAAATAATGCAAATAAAGGAAGGCAACAACAATTGACAATCGTTGCTGGAATAAAAAATTTGTCTATGAGCCATAAAGTAAACAATATTACTAAGGGTTTTTTTGAAATGCATCTCTTCCCACATGCTTCAAACACACTGAGCTTCCAGCTAGCTTTCTTGCACAAATATGGGAAAAATATTATCATAGGAGGAAATTTTCTTTATCTTTTACAACCATTGTCCCATGCAATAAACACAAAATAACATCCACCCACCTTTGTAGGAGTTGCACAAAGCCTGATCAAACTTACACCCTCACAAAATCTTACCCTCCTTGCTCATGACTCTAATATCAAGTATAGCAATAAAATGCCATGAAACAATTGTTGGACTTAGGGAACACTGAGAGGGGGGGTGAATCAGTGTTCAATAAGTTTGACTTTCAATTAGTTCTTAAATCATTTTTAGCACATGAATAGAAACAAAGATGCAAGCACATAAACAAGATGATAAAGACACCATAATACCAATATTTTTATGTGGAAACCCTATTAGGGAAAAAAATATGGTGGAGGTTAGTCCACAATATTATACCCTATTAAAAGTATAGACAAAGGGAATGCACTTTCATTCAGGCACACTTCCTAGACCTCACTACTCAAAATAAGAAAGGATCACTACCCTACAAAATGTTTGTGATTACAACGAAAATTAACTAAGAAGATAGCATCTACAAATGCTTGGATTTAGTTCTGGTGAAGCTCATAAAATAGATTCTAGACCTTCTATCCAATTCACATTTTGCTCTGCTCTTCTCTGCTACAACAACCCTTCTATTGTACAAGAAAAAAGTCACTCAAATTTTTTTTGATGTACACTCATACAACTACTTTGAACTTTTTTGCACACACACCTTCTTACAACATCATGCACACACTTACAAAAGTGAATTACTGATCTCATATATATATCTTCTAGCAAATATTTTAATCACTTAAGTCAGCTTCAACAAAACATGAAATATTCTCCAATAGTCAGCTCAAATCACCAATTAAAATTAACGTGCACCCACATAAATCAGCCTGACTATAACTGGGACCCAAATAAAAGTTCCCAACCTAAGAAATATTAAAAAAAATACTCCTTATACATCCATGACATGCTACATACACCAGGTCGGCCATAATGAGAAAATAAAGAATAAATCATTCTATCGAATCTCTTAACTCATACACTGATTGCTACAACATCACAAAATTTATCAATAAGGTAACATACAAGCTTAGCAAGCTTTTTTGGAGATCCAAAACATAAAATAGTGATATGGTGAAGTATACAGACTAACTTTTCAACTGGATACCTTGTTCTTCATGCTTTCTGCTAGTAGTATTCTATTTTCTACTTTGCTTACTGGTATGAGCTACTTCTAAACTACATACCACGCTAATGACTGTAGTTGCCAACAATGACAACACTAGAAACCATTAAAAAATCTCTCAAAGCCATATCCCAACAATCTCCCCCTTTGGAATTGATGGCAACACTTAGTGAAAAATGACTAAGTGTCAAAACCAAAACTCAAAACTTCAAAACTCAGGAAAACTTTGCTCCCCCTTTGGATGCCAAGGAATTTATCACTACAGTCTCTCTTTCTTTGACATCAATGACAACTTTTTTTACTCTCCCTTCTACTGCACTCTCCCCCCCTTTATTGATGCAAAAATTGATCAAAATTTGAAGAATTGCAACTGCCACTCAAATCAAAAAATTATTTTATACTTATCTTTCATCCCCGAAAGAAATTTATTCTAAGCATCTACTACAACCCCAATCATTATTGTCAAACTGTTATTTTCTTATGTCCTATTGATAACCTATGCAAGGGATTGAGGAATGGTAATGGCTTCTTCCAACCTTTCTCCTTTCTTAAAAAATTGAATAATTTTCTCTAGTTTGCATTTGGTTTGATCCTTCACTTTCCAAAAAGTATCCATAAGAGTGTTTTTGGAAAAGTGAACCTTTACATGTTCAACCTGTAACTCATGAATTTTCTTCTCAACTGCTCCATTCTGGTCTTGACACATATTGTAATCCTCACCAATTATGATGAACACATTCTCAATTTGCTCCAAATTATCCTTGTATTTACCAACCACATGAGGCCACCTAAGATAATAATTGTAGATCTTATTTGCTTAGTCAATGTATTATCTTAACACATTCATTTTCTTTTTTAGTTTGGCGAGAGATAACCTAAATTGCTCCTTCAAATGTAAGATTATTTCTTCTTCTTTCTTGTCTTGAGGAACAAAGGCCATAGCCTCCCTAATACATTCAATTAATTCTTCTAGAAGTACATTCTACAAACTCTCCAATTTAATGTTATTTTCCACAAAGTATCCTCCTAGAGTGTCCTCAATGAAATCCTATTCATATGATTGTCCATTTATCCATATGTCACCTATCATTTTCATCCCATCTTCTTCCTGAACAATCTACAATATTTTTTCTTTGAATAAAGAAAATTATTCATCACTTTCTTCTATTATTATCACATTTGGTTCAACTGGTTTCAGTTCATCTCTTGGTGTGTATTCATTAGAATCTTCATCATTTATATCCAAAACCATATGCTCTTTACCTTTTCCCTCAACTTTTGTTGAATTAGGTGTCAAAGGAGTGTTATTAGCTAACCTCTTGCTGTTTTCTATTTTTTCTCCACGTTACGAGAAGAATATCCAACTTCAATAGCTTTGATTGGGAGTGGAACACCGCCTACTTCAAACTTTCCTAACAACTTTCTAAAGAATTTTTCATAAACTTGTTCACCATTTTCAAGAGTGTTGAAATCCTTAAAAAATTTCTTACAAACTGGTATATTTTCCTTCCATACCACATTATCATTCTGAGGTAAGAAATTCAAAAAATACACCATGATGCATATAATAGGGTACCAAACTTGAAAGAGTAATCTATATACTTTGTCAATTGCACATTTTCCATCAATTGCTCCTTCAACAAACCACACACATCAAAGTCTTCTTCTTCCATTTTCATTTTGTGCACAATGTAGACTGCGCCTGTAGAGATTTCTAATTCCCTTTTTTTGAAGAAAATTTTCTATAAAATTCCATATGCAATGTACCTTGTCAATGGATCTTTGATCGTTGTAATTACTAGAGCCCTCTGATCTCCTTTTACACTGGTTAGGGCTTTGACTTCAATGTTCCAAATTGACTTCTTTTTTGGGACATCTCCAATATTGCATAATCCTATCAGATTTTTTATTACATCCTTTGTGTAACACCTCTCTAAACTGAGGCTGATAAGATAGCATTTGATTTTGATTTGGTATTTTAACTATTAAATGTTATCATAATGAGATTAGATATTGATGATTATGGAAAAGTATATCATGGTTAGTTATTATTTTGGATTACAAGCTTATATGTTTATATACTGTTGTCATTGCTTTGTATGATTATTGGTAGGAAAGGGATGATGTTGTAACACTCATATTTGAGAGGCTTACAATATCATGACTCCCTTCTTGATGATTGATGTTACTTTGAATATATGATAATTGTTATATGCACATGTACTTTGACGTGTAATTGGAAGTGATGCAAGTACTGAGTATCGATTCTACCTAGATCCACAAGCCTGAGCCTACTCCTATTCCCTAATGGTGGTTACTAGAGGTAGTCACAAGCCAAATGTCCCCTATCCTAGCCCACTGTACCCTATTAGGGTAGTGTTCTCCTTGTTAATGTCTTATCATCCAGTTACCTAATGCTGATGTCATGAGCACCTTTCAACCATATGTTTCAGTGCACCTTTTCAGTTGTATGTGGTTTACTAGTATGTCTCTTGAGGTACCTTTTCTTAGTTTCATTAATCTTTTATGTGGTTATATATATTTATTTTGGTTGTTGGTGCCTTGATGTAGTTCCTTTGATGTCTTTTCGTGATTTCATATATGGCATTTTATAGTATTTTATTGACGGGAGATTTGAATGGTTTCTTTTCCATGAGGTTTTAAATATGTTATTTTAAATAATTTTATTAATCCATTTTGTGAGCCTTCATAGTTTTATTTAAATCTCCATGGCGAGTTTGTGTGTATTTAATGTTTGGATTTAAACTATTATTATTATTTTTATATGGAAGAGGGAATATTGGATATTTAGTGATTTTAATAAATTTCTTTTGAGAGCATTAATAACTTTCTTAATAAAATGTTTTATTTCATCCTATTGTGGGGAGGGGTTGAGTTAAAGTAAAAAAAAGAAGGGGGAAACATTGTCTTTGATGGATATATATCCATTTTTGTTTTGGGAGAGTTAGATTTTTGGGGAGGAAGAATTTTTTTGTTTTGAAAGGAGAAGGAAAACCCCATGAATTGGATGACAAAGTTGGGGAGAAATGTGGAGTTTTTGCTGAGATTATTTTATGGGCATCTGATTGTTGATTTTAGCATGTGATTTCCTCCTTACTGTCCTAGTTTGGATTCTAATCATGCTTTACAATTAGAGCATTCCTCCATTTTTTTTTTTTGGAGAAAATTGAGGTATTATTCCATTATCCTTCAATCTTGTATGGCTGGGATTGTTCTAATTTGGGTTATTTTTATTGTATGAAAATTGGAGGAACTCCTCTATTTCATTTTGTAATGCTTGAGGGTTTGAATGATGGATGTTTTAAATTCAATTTTCTATCTTGTAGTATTTTGTATGGTAGATTTTTTTTCATTTACAACAAATATGAAATGGGTTGTTGAACAAAATTTGATTTATGGTTCTTTCATATTCTTCATTTTTTCCCAATTTGTAAAAATGTGTTTTTTCTTTTCTGCTCATTATCCCCTTGCTAAAAATGAATTTAAAGAGTGTATTTCATGTATAAATTCCAAGATCTCAAGTGGGTCTTTGGCATATTTTTATTCTAGACAATTTCAATTTTGCCCACATTTGTACCTCCTTGTAAAATGATGTTTTTCATTGCTGCTCTTTTGCCACCTATTAAAAATGTAAAATGAAATTGGATTCCATGTGGAAACAATGAAATATGAATTGGGTCTTTGTATTATTTTTAATCCGGGCACTTTCATTTTCCATGTCTTTTTCCCAGCCATGCATTAAATGACATTTTTCAGCACAACATCTTATTATGGGTAGTAAAATTGAAAATTGAAGGTGGATTCTAACTTAAAATGCCAAAATATAAACTAGGTCTGGCTTAGAATTTTAATCCAAGCACTTTGATTTATGTAATTTTATGCTTCTTTTTCATGTTGAATTTCAGTTGTTAAATGTGTCTTGTTACAACAATATTAGCTTGGCTATTTTAAATGGTTTCTATGACTAAAATTTGTGGATTTTTCTCTTGTTTCATGTTTCTTGGATTCCTCATTTGGTTAAATGAGATGGAGTAAAACCGTTATAAGATAATGTGTCCTCGTGCATGGCCTTGAGCGCTTGTAAAGGCTAAGGATGCACTTGAGATAGTCTATCTGTCTATAGGGCATTGAGTTATCCATCTACAGGGTGTTGATATGGGCATGAATGAGTCTCCTTATTTGTATGAGAGGTGTACCTAGTTCCATGTGGTGCCATCCCTTTGAGCACACACGATGACATTCCATCTAGTCTATACTCTTGTGCCTTATGCCTTAGTAGTCATGAGTAGTACCCAACATATTATTGTTTGAGCATATTTGTGTTGTGATATTGGATTTAATGCATTGTATTCCATGTTTTATCCATGCTTGATGTGAGTTTTGGCCTTATGTTTTCTTGGCCTTTATTTTTCTAGTTGGGCCTTGTGACTACCTCTAAGAATGGTGGGGTGACCTCTTTTGAGTCCACATGGTAGGGAGGCATTGCCACCACCATTGGGGACCTGTGTATGGGTTTTTGGAGCATCAGTTAGAGGTGTTCTCTCTTTACATGCTTTATCAAATGATGTTTTTATTCATGGCTATGCCTTTTTATTTATGTATATTGTACTTGCTTGAGAGTGAAAATGTAATCATATAGATTTATGAGAAGAATTGTCATGTTTATATTTGGTTTACGAGTTCTTATGTTGGTATTAGACTCACTTGTATTATGATGACAATAATAGATTTTTCTTCAATATTTTTCATGCGAAATAATTAGATCTTTGTTGTATTTTTCCTTCATGTTTTAGTCTACAAATTTTTTGGCTCATCGACGCTTTCTATTTGTTATTTTGTGTCTCTGTTGCAAAGTTCTGAAGTAGAAGGTTCTAGAGCAAGAAGTTCCAGAGCAGCAGGTTCTAGAGTAGGAAGTTTTGGAGCAAGAAGTTTTAGAGAAAAATGTTCCGTAGCTAGAAGTTCTAGAGTTGGCAATTCTGGAGTAGTAGGTTCTGAAGTAGAAAGTTCCAGAGCAGGAAGTTCTGTAGTTGGAAGTTCTAGAGTAGCAGGTTCTAGAGCAACAGGTTTCAAAGTAGGAAGTTCCAAAGTAGTAGGAAGTTTGGGAGCAGGAAGTTCTGTGGCTAGAAGTTCTGGAGCAGTAGGTTTCAAAGAAGAGGTTCTAGAGTAGGAGGAAGTTTCAGAGCAAGAAGTTCCATAGCAAGAGGTTCCGAAGCAAAAAGTTCTAGAGCAGGGGGTTCCAGAGAAATTTTTTTGGAGCTATCTTATTTGCTCCTATTTGTATTTTCTCTAGAGGGTGGATTAGTCCTCTCCTTTGGGTTGTGTATGGCAATGCTTGGCCATGTTTGTTGTGAATATATTATATTGGAAATTATTTTATGTGTAAATTATTCTTTATGTTTTAAAAAAAGAATTATCTTGTCCTTTATTGGCTCTTACCCTTTGCGGATTGTGTAGTGGGATGTTACACTTTCAAATTTTATGGGGTTTATCTAGATTAAGGGTATCATCATCCAATCTATTAAAGATAAACCTGACCACTTTTGCATTGGTGAAATAAGGAAACTCATTCCAGATGTCCAAATTGTTATGTTTTGCACCTTCAAGCCACTTCAATTCACTAGATGGCAACAAATTTCTTACATCCTCGACCTTATGACTACTATATTCATCCAAAGTCACTATTCCTTTGTTTTGCTTCATTTTCTATACCAAGCAAGGTTTTTATATGGAGCACAATTACAAATTTTTCAAATGAATGGAGTACCTGATGAATTCATCATTGAATTTACTTGAATTCTTTTAGATTTTTCTACAAAATATCTCCTTCTGATCTTCTTCGATGCAAGGTGATAAATGGGCTCCTGGTTACAAATACCCTTTTATATCTTTGTACACCTAACCTTTTTTTTGCATTAAATGCTTTTCCCTAGGAGTTCTATTTACTCTACGGTTTTAGATAACAAGAGAAGAATCGATCTGCTTACCTTCCAAATTTCATCCTACTAAAGAAATTATCACTAATACATTTGAATATGAGTAACACAACTACTAAAAATTTCCTACATTCTGGTGCTAACTACATACAAGGGGACAAAAGATTTACTTGAAAACTCCCCCTAGGAAAATTGCTTGAAATCAATTATTAGATGGATTATCAGAGAGAGCTTCCAGTACAACCTTATTAGCTTCATTAGATCCACTTTTCTTTACCCATGTTTTCTTCATCTAATCTCTTTTCTCTTCCATAGATGCTTTTCCTTTTCCTTTTTCATCTTTTTATAAATTTCTTCCTTGATATACCAAACCTCTTCTGTCCATGTTTATGTTCATGCATAATCTTGCAATGTGACAAAATTTGTTACAGTTGTAGCATATTAGATTTCTTTGTTTGGGCCATTCATTCCATAGGTTTCCCTTTGATCTATAGTGATTAGAAACATGCCCAAGCCTTCCACAAGTGTAGCATTTAACATTCCTTGCACTAATAGACATACTTCTACATTCAGTTGACTTGTGACCAAACCTATTACAACTATAGCACTGACTAGGAAATGATTGACTACTAGAATTTATCTTACTTCTACACTAAGAATCCATATGTCCAAATTTATTATAAACAAAGCAGTAACCATTAAATTTTTGAGCATTGGGTTTCCTTACCAGATATCTTCTACCTTTGTTCTTCTGAGTTTTCTTTTTAGAGTCATTTTGTTCAAATGTGGAGCTCTCATCTTTCACATAGCCAATACCTCACTTATCATTTGCATCATTTTTTCATTTAGTCATCTCATAGAGCTTAACAACACTGATCTTGAACTTCTCTATAAACTCATTTGTAGTAGCAAGCTCATCATCTTCGAGAATAACTATCTGTCTCTCAAGCTCTTGTTCATTTTTTCTAGATTATTGCAGTTCAATCTCTAGCTAAATGAATTCACTATTAACTCTACTGCATTATTCAGAGTTTTATTTCAAGGAGTAACCTAGATTCTCCTCATTCTTGTTTCTTTATTCAATCTCTTTAGTTAACTTCATTGCCACAAATTTCGTCTCAAGCTTTAGAATAGAATTATTTCTAGCAATTTTTTCACATTCTTTAGTTTTTTCTTTTAGAGTCTGATTCAGGTGAAATTCTTCCAAGTTTTAATTTTCTTTCTACTTCAACTAATGACAAATTTCCTTCCTCTTTTCTCTTGAATCATTGATTTTATCCTTCATTGATTAAATGAATTTCTCAGTATCCACAAGATTTTCTCTTAATTGCATGACTTCTACTTTAGACTGATCAAGATCATCAAGTGCCACCATAATCTACTGTTGAAGACCACTAGAGTCCATTGTAATCCAAGATCCTCCTAAATTTGTTAAACTTCTAAAGAGGAACATGCTCTGATACTGATTGTTCGACTCATGGAACATTGAGAGGGGGGATGAATTAGTGTTCAACAATTTTGACTTTCAATTAATTCTTCTTAAATCATTTTTAGCACATGAGTAGAAACAAAGATGCAAGTGCATAAACAAGATGATCAAGACACCATAACACCAATACTTTTGTGTGGAAACCCTATTAGGGGAAGAACCATGGTCAAGGTTAGTCCAAAATATTATACCTTGTTAAAAAAGTATAGACAAAGCGAATGCACTTGCATTTAGGCACACTACCTAGAGCTCACTGCTAAAAATAAGAAAGGCTCACTACCTTACAAAATTTTTGTGATTACAACAAAAATGAACTGACAAGATAACATCTACAATTCCTAGATTCAATTCTGGTGATGCTTATAAAATAGATTCTAGACCTTCTGTCCAATTTGCACTTCTACTCTACTATGCTACAACAACCCTTTTGTTGCACAATCAAACAATCACTAAACATATCTTCTGATGTATGGTCATACAACTACTTTGAACTTTTTCACACACACACCTTCTTAAAAGATCATGCAAACACTTACAAAATTGAATTACTAATCTCATATATCTATCCGCTAGAAAATATTTTAATCACTTAAGTCAACTTCAAGAAAACATGAAATATTCTCCAACAGTTGGCTCAAATCACAAATTAAAATTAATGCACACCTACACAAGTTGGATAGACTATAGGTGGGACCCAAATCAAAATTCCCAACACAAGAAATACTAAAACAACTACTACTTATACATCCGTGACATGCTATATACACCAGGTTGGCCATAACGAGAAAATAAACAATAAATCATTCTACTGAATCTCTTCACTCATACATCGATTGCTACAACATCACAAAATTTATCAATAAGGTAACATAAAAGCTTAGCAAGCCTTGGTGGGCATCCAAAACATAAAATAATGATATGGTGAGGTATATAGACTAACTTATCAACCAGATACCTTGTTATTCATGCTTTTTATAGGTAGTATTCTATTTTCTACTTTTTTTCTAGTATGAGCTACTTCTAAACTGCGGACCATGCTAACGACTCTAGTTGCCATAAATGACAACACTAGAAGCTATAAACAATATCTCAAAGTAATATTACCACAACAATTCCTTATTGAAAATTTCCTAGACATTCATTTTGTTCCATGTGGCATTAAACAATAGGTTTTATTACAACCATCACCATTACATGCAAAGCATACAACAATTGATGTTGATGCAAACCAACATTTAATTTTGGCAGCCTTCTTTATCCATAGGGTGAGAAATATGCCACCCTACTCCCAAGGAAGCCAACAAATGCCTTTTCCACCTTCTCCACATCCATCAAAAGGGTTAAAAATTGGGAGCCTAATGACAAATTTTTTGACTAAAGTTATAACCCATCTACCACCTTTTCCTTGACCACCGAAAGTCTATAAAATAGGGAGGCTGATGGAAATTATGACCAAGATGGCTGCAATGTATATACATATATACATATATATTTATATATATACATATGTACACATATACATACATATACATATAAACATATATACATACATATACATATACACATATACACATACATATATATATACATATATATGTATA
>VDFB02361092.1:0-32590 GCA_007258455.2 Sequoia sempervirens
TAAGGTTTTTTTCATCTCTTCTGTCAGCACCAAACAACAATACTCCATCATCTTCTATTGATGCAAATGACTTATTGGATTCCATTCCAGCATTGATCACTAGGGAGGACAATGACAATCTTTTGAAACCTTTCACTTTGGATGAAGTAAGAGGTGTAGTGTTTTCTATGCAACCTGAAAAAGCCCCTGGCCCGGATGGTTTACAACTTTGTTCTTTCAAAAATGCTAGGATTTTGTTGGTATTGATGTTCTTGCACTAGAAGAATCAAGGAGGACGGGGACAGTTCTAAAATAGTTTAATACAATTCACATTGCCTTAATCCCAAAAGTAAAGGATCCAAAGTCTTTTGTTGAGTTTAGGCCAATCTCCTTATGCAACATAGTGTATAATTTTTTTACTAAAGATATTTATTTGAGGATTCAACCACTTATCTCCAAGCTAGTATCGCCAAAACAAGGTGGTTTTGTTCTTGGAAGGGAAACAAGAAAAGGTGCTATAGTTTCCCATGAAGTACTACATTCTCTTAAAACCTCCAGTATCCCTTCTTTCATCATTAAATTGGACATGATGAAAGCGTACAATGGAGTGTGTTGGGATTTTCTAATTCAGGTCCTTAAAAAGTCTGGCTTTAGTAATAAATGGTGCAAGTGGATTCTTTCTTGCCTTTTAGGAGAAAAATTCTCGGTGATTATCAATGGATCTCCTATTGTATTTTTTGGCTCTTCTCAATGAGTAAGGCAAGGGGATCCATTGTCTCCTGTGTTATTCATTCTTATGGTAGAAGCACTAAGAAAATCAATTCAAAAGGATCATTTGCAAGGCTTATGGCAGGGGATTTCAATACCTAACACAAACATTATAGCTACTCACTCTCTTTTTGCAGATGACACATTGTTGATGGGAAAGGCTTCCTTGCAAGAAGAAAATTAGGTTAAATCATTGTTGGAAAAGTACTCCTCGGCATCAAGGTAGAAAATTAATGTAGTCGAGTCAAAGGTATATGTTTTTAATACCAAATCAACTATAGCAAGAAATTTGGTATCAATTCTAGGCTTTCAAAGAGCAGAGCTCCCTTGTTCTTATCTGGGCATACCGTTTTTTACGGGTTCCAATAAGTCTTTGTTTTGGAATAAGGTTTTAGAAAGAATAAGAGCAAGAATACTTGCTTGGAAAGAAAGATGGCTTACATTATCTCACAAAAATTTGCTGGTTAAGTCTGTTTTAGCATCTATTCCAAACTATTTTTTGGCTATTTTGCAAGCCCCAAAGGGTGTTATTCATCAAATTGAAAAGCTCATAAAAGAATTTCTGTGGAAAGGAAATTTAGATGATAAAAGTAAGCTTCCACTAGTTTCTTTGGAAAATATGTGTTATGATAAGTCAAGTGGTGGAGTGGGCTTTCATAATTTGTTTGCAAGGAATATGGATCTAGGTGCTAAATTGGCTTGGACAATGTATGCTAGGTCGGACCTTAAATGATGCAAGTTAATGCAAAGGAAATATTTGGATAATCATAATCCATCTAGGATATTTACAATTTCTAATCTTACAGGAGTTTCATTTATGTGGAACTTCATATTGGCTTGTCAAGGTGTTATTATCCCTTTTCTCTCATGGGAGGTTAATAGTGGTGATCAAGTATTGTTTTGGAGAGACTCTTGGAATGGTTTTCTACCAATTAATTCGAATCGGGATCTACAGCTAGCTAAAAATGCTCTTTCACAAACCTCAGGAGTGTTCTTAAAGGATTATGTTTCTTCTTATCATCCAATAATAGGCTTGGTTCAATGGAAGTATTTAACAACTATCCCTATACCAGAAACTCAAAAGAACATATTAATAGATATTTTGAAGAGTAGGAATGTCTATCTTTCCCACTCTCTAGATAAACTGTTGTGGGCGCCCTCCAAGGATGGTTTATACATAGTTAAACAAGGGTATAAGTCAATCATTGCTCAAGCATCTCAGTTTCAATCTCACAGAGCCTTTTCCTTTTGTTGGAATTCAACACAGTTGCCAAAGGTGGGTAGTTTTGCTTGGTTGGCCTTGAAGAAAAGGATTCTCACAAGTGATTGCTTGGAGAAGTTTAGAATAACAAGAGCTTTTAAATGTGTTTTTTGTAAAGAGGAAGATGAAATGGTTGACCATATTTTTGTTTCTTGCCCAGTGGCCTATGAGGTATGGAATTTCATTATGGGGAAATTGAATGTTTTTTTCTTGTTTCCTAACTCTCTTTGGGACATGTTTACTAGTCACAATTCTTCTCATAACCGCTTTGTTTCCATAGACCGCTAGTTACCTCATTGGTAACTGGCCAATTTCATTGGAAAGAAACGATGTATTTCTTCTAAAAACCATTGTCTCAATTGAAACTAAATTGAGTTAGAGAAGGAAATATTAGAAGTTTGTGGTAATTTTATGTTGCTAAGTTTAGTTTCTATATAATTCAATTAGATAATTACTTTAAACTAATCGAAGCAACTACTTCCACCTGGGGTTTCAAATTTTGATCCAAATTAAAGTGATAGAAATAAGGTGAGAATGGATACCTCCAAGTCCGTCTTTAAATTAATTTTGATGGAGCTTCACGAGGAAATTTTGGTGTATCAGGTGGTTGGTTGTTGTATCTGGATTCATTGAGGCTCTTGATTGCAGCCACAAAGAAATTCATTTAAATTATTATACAAAATAATATGGTAGAAGTCTAGGGTATATCGTTAGTAGGTATTTTGGAAAAGGATTCCCAACATCTAAAAGACTCATGTGAGGGTGATCTAATTTTGGATAATCAATGCATGTAAGTCAAACAGTATATGTAATTGGAAAATAAGATATGTTCTTTAGAAAATTTGGGATTTGCTCTTGTACTTTGAAGACACCCACCTTTCCCATACATATAGAGAAGATAATAGATTATTAGATGGTCTTGCCAATTTGGCTTGTGATCAACAAGATTTGACTATCATAAAAATAGTGAAGATTTTGTCAGTTCTTTATCTCACTAGTGCAATTTGGCAATAAATGATTATTGACTAAAACTTTAGTCATGTGACTAAAAGTTTTAGTCATGTGTGATTTAACATTCAGTAGAATTTGACAAATAATGACCACTCTGTCATTTATAAGTGACTACACTTGGTCATTGGTAACCACAACTAAATGACTAAATAAATGACCAATATTAGAGCCAAATAAAATGACTAAATAAATGTGCTCTATTATTAAAATCTTGGCCATAATTTTCATTTTAATAAACATACTCTAAAACCTTCGTCAAGACCTTATTTTCAATCGTAGCCTGCCATAATTAATAATAAAATATTACAAATAAAATTACTAATTAATAATTTTTGTGGAATAAATATTTTGTTTTTGTGGAATAAAATATTGGAATAAAATTACAATAATATTCTAAAAAAGGTACTTATTGCCCCTTTTATTCATGCTCTCTGTCGTCAAATCCCACTCAAAATGGCATGGGCCTTAATAATACACAAATCACAAAGCCTAACACTTGAAAAGGAAACAATCAATATCAACAATGTAGATCAGTATGACCTCACATTAACAACTATTTCTAGAGTGTGTGAACTTGCAAGCCTATGCATAAAACTAGCCTTTACATTTCAATGATATGCACACATGCAACAAAGTCCATAGGTAGCTCGTCAAAAGCAAGAAGAAGAACGCTTATTGGCATTATCAAATTCAAACTCTTGAATGAACACTAATACAAAAAAGAACTACAGGTTAGTTACTTTGATTTTATCAACTACATTTTTCCCACTTCCAACCAAAAAACCCTCATTGCATACTTAGTTACAAAGTGTCTCCAATGATTAATCCAAATTCCTTCTTTCAAAAAAGTAGTCATACACTACACATGAAACATTAATATCAACTTGCTCTAAAACATGACCAAAAAAACATCTTTCTTTTCTCTTTCTAACAATTTTCCTACAGGTATGCAAATACATAAAAGCAACAACAAAATAAGACCAAACACTCTCACAACTCAACCATTTTGTTGGCACTAAATGCCATTGGAGTTCCTCATTTATGTCATATGTTATTTCGACATTAAGTCCCAACTCCAAATTTTCTCGAGATAATTTCCTTTCACAAACTAGATACTCATTTGTAGATTGTCATAGCAATATTTGCAATTACAATCCTTCAAATTTGAATGTGGATTTTCTTTTCTAGGATTTTAATTGAATGCACCTAAATCCTTATGATATGGCTTCAAATTTGAATGTACCTTTACTTTTCCTTTATAGTAATTGAACGTCTTATGTAAGGGAACTCCAATTATTTGGAATTCATGTCATTATGAAAGAACACTCATTATTTGCAAGCTTTCTTGCTACCTCTTATTTAAAGTTCTAGTATAATTAGCCTTTGTGGATTGAGATGGATTATATTCAGAATATGAAACATCTTTATTATGCAAAAACAATATCTATTGATCTATTTGATGTTTTCTTGATTGTACTATTTAGATATCTATGTTCATATATCATTAGTAGATATAAACAACAACAAAATAGAACAACTATTAAGCTTTTAAACTTTAAAAATCTACACAAATGACTAAAAAAATAGGAAAAATTATCTGCACAAATGATGACAAAGGCTTCAAAAAAGAGAATCAAAAGAAAAGGTAATTTGTAGGTATTGGCAACACAAATTATTGTGCATGATTTATTAGTTTAAAATATATTAAAATTTAAATTTATTTCAAAAAACATAAACTATATTGCCTGTAGTATCCAAACACATTGACAACAACTTTAATAATACTACTGCTTTATGTAGTAACCAACTGTAATATTGTTAAAAAGTAATTGGTGAACATCATGGCTTTCAAATCACCCCCACTTAAAAGCAAAAAGTGAAGATACTAGCTAATGTCTTTTAAAGGATTAATTTAAAGGGAATAGATATTATTTTAAAACTTTAGAACATGTCTATTATGATAATTACTATTTTTTATTAATAATGTCTATTGCATGATTTCTAATTATGAGAATTTTCGCCTTCATGTCAATTTCCTTTTAGAATACATAATTTAGAATCTATGTATGCAACTAGACTTATGTCTATATAGTCTAATAAATTTTATATTAATTAAAAATGGTGTTAAGGGCTGCACACAATACATGAAAATCTAAGGCCAACAACAATGAGTTCTATGAGTAGAATTAAAAAATATATTTTTAATTACTTTTATTTCATAAAAGTATACTTACAGGTGCGGGAAAATTCACCACCATGAAAATTCATCTCAAAGGAAAATTCACCACCACAATTCAAATCAAATTTTCTCTGCGATGATGAATTTTCAGTCGAGGTGAATTGCTAGTGGTGAATTTTCCTTGAGGTGAATTTGTCATGGCAGTGATTCCCATGGTGAATTGCTAGAGAAGAGAGTATTATTTTCTTAAAAATTAGTATGATGTGTTGTCCCTTTTTAATAAAGATGTAATTGTCTTTTTATAGTCACCCCCACTTAAAAGCAAAAAGTGAAGATACTAGCTAATGTCTTTTAAAGGATTAATTTAAAGGGAATAGATATTATTTTAAAACTTTAGAACATGTCTAGATTTTTTTTTTTCTTCTATAATTTACGACATAGATTTGGTGTATGCCACACATTTACAAGCCATTTAATAAGAGACATCCCTCCTCTATCTTGCAATACCATTTCTAGCATGTGGGTCTCTCTTTGTTGATCATCTAGACTACAATATAGTTCAATAATGGAGTAGGTTCAATACTATGCAATATTGATTGTTAGGTTTCTATTCAAGCTTTTATCTTCCTCTAGACTTATGTTTGTTATGAATAAATGTAGTGCTTATAATATTTTCCAACTTTCCCAAAAAATTTCTAGGATTAATTATATTTACAAGAATATTTTCATTGGAAATATTCTAAGATTAATAATTTTTATCACATTTCTTATGGAAACCAATTAAAACTGATGTTTCTTCCATCTTTTCGATGGCTCTCTCTTGCGTCTACTGCTATAGACATTAAAACTACTTTTTTTCCCTTCTTTTCAATGCTTCTGAGTTGGATCTCTCATCTGCTACTATAGCTATGGCATTGCACTCATGATGCAGCTTCTTTTGGCGGGAAAGCTTACAATGGGCATGGCAGGAAGTGGCCATTGTATTGGCTTTTTAACGATGAGGATATGTAGAAAATATTATGCCCTAGTTTATGTTTTCTTCAACCCGTGGGTCATCTGCAAGCAAACAGGTAATATTATTAAAAACCCAGATCTTTATGCAAAACAAATTCGTTCTAAAACAAATTGTTGTAAATTAATAGTCTATTTTCATTGTTTATCTCAATAGATTGATACAATTAGTGTTCTAAAACTAATTTTCCACCTACTAATGACAACTATTAAGTCATTCCTAATTATTTCATTATATGGTGGTGTGACTGCGAATACACAAGAAATTTAGTTATGAGAATGGTGAATTTAAATAAGAACCTTCAAAATTTTCACATTTGTTTTCAAGTCTGTTTTTGATATCATAGTAGACAAGATGAAAAAGATCTGAAATTTTACATACAACACAGGTGAATGCATAGGTGAATGTAAAGATAGAGATACCAGGAATTCAAAAGGTTATGGGTTTTGCATCTACCAGGTGAGCCTTTATGCTGATATTTTTGTAAGTTCTTAACAAATTTTATTTGAAATGGCATTTTCAGTACTCTGACACAAGCATCATTATTTCTTGTCATATTCAAGATGCTAATTACTTTTATCAAAAATATTAGGATCCAGCTGTGACAGACATTGCATGTGCTTCCCTAAATTGGGAGATAAAACTTTGATTATTCGCCATGCTATAGCCAGGTATAGATATGCATGAGGCTATAATACAATTGAATCTATATTATTTGTTTTTAATCTGCACTTCTGACAATCTAATTGATTCCATCTTATTTCCTTCTCATAGCAATGGTCAACCAAAACCAGACCAAGAGAATGTCTTAGCTCAGGCTCAACAACACATAGCTTTATAGGTAAGACTGGGGAATCATCTTTATAGTGAGAAAATAGATTTGGATTCCTTTTCTATTATGATTCTATGTCTCTTATTCATGTATGGTAAGAAAAGCATTCTTTTGGTATATCTGTAGAAGCTTGTATGTATCTATAAATGATGACTTGTGGCTATCAAGGTGGGATAGAGTCTTAAAAGGGCATTAGGTCTCCAAGGTGTTTTCCATCACAGAATCAAAGTGTCTAGGAACTATTTTGTGAAAGCTATCTAAGGTGACTCAAAGGTTAGAAGTAGTCTTAAAGGTAGGGTTACTATTGTTGATGTTTGAGCAAGGTGGTTCCTATGTTCTCATAATAGTATAGTAAACTACCCCTCAATCTATGCACATTCCACTTCATATCAATTTTAAAGGGATTTCCCTTCACACACAGTCCATTAATGACTGTCATAAACTTACTCATTTATATCTAATCTTTTGCACTTATGACTAATTTGTCAAGCCTAAACATTTCCCTTGCATTTAGTTGACTGTCCTTTCAACCACATTCTGTCAAATAGCTCTTCAATAGGAAGTTGTTCCAAAACATTCAGAGAAAGTACAATTCAATTACTTACATATGCACTTGCATTAGGTCCTATTAGCATTTTCGAAGAACAGGGACATTACTTTTCCTCGTACTGAATCCAAAATCAGTAACTTTTTTGGCATGAATTAAGGTGACTATGAACTTTGATATGCTGCCTCTTAACAGATTCATGGTGAGTGTTCATTTCTAGGAACACATACTCTAACAAATGACCCAACTCATGAGAATATTGATGTATGCTATCTGAATCTTTGCTTATAGACTATTGTAATCTTCAAAAATTCATATGCCCTGCTTGTAAGGTGATACACTTTTAGGGTCTTCATGTTGCTTGAGGTGAACCATTATTGCTTTGCTTGAAGTCTGCCCCTGAACCCTTTCCTTAGTTAGTTGGCAATGCCCATCCTTCCTTGCCATTCTTGGACTATACTTTTGCATTAGAATGATATTTTTGACTGTCCAAACTTTACAATCTCTTATCACTATTATTGAATCTTTTGCAATGTGACCGTCATCCTCTGTCTCTTGATCACTAGCCTCATTATGCTTGTTTGTCTGTGTGTAGAGTCTCCCCAGATTTGTCTTCATTGCATAGTGAACTGTTATTCTTGCTTATACCATCTATAAATATGCCTCCTATGCTTTCAACCTCTTATATGTTGTCTCTTTCAATAGGTTGTCTTCCTTAATGACTGTTAAGACTGTCACTTGTTTGATGATTTCTTTTGTATGTATCTATAAATGATGACTTGTGGCTATCAAGGTGGGATAGAGTCTTAAAAGGGCATTAGGTCTCCAAGGTGTTTTCCATCACAAAATCAAAGTGTCTAGAAACTGTTTTGTGAAAGCTATCTAAGGTGACTCAAAGGTTAGAAGTAGTCTTAAAGGTAGGGTTACTATTGTTGATGTTTGAGCAAGGTGGTTCCTATGTTCTCATAACAGTATAGTAAACTACCCCTTAATCTATGCACATTCCACTTCATATCAATTTTAAAGGACTGTCCCTTCACACACCGTCCATTAATGACTGTCATAAACTTACTCATTTATAACTAATCTTTTTCATTGACTAATTTGTGAAGCCCAAAATTTTCCCTTGCATTTAGTTGACTTTCCTTTCAACCACATTCTGTCAAATAGTTCTTCAATAGGAAGTTGTTCCAAAACATTCAGAGAAAGTACAATTCAATTACTTACATATGCACTTGCATTAGGTCCTATTAGCATTTTTGAAGAACAGGGAAATTAATTTTCCTCGTACTGAAGCCAAAATTAGTAACTTTTTTGGCATGAATTAAGGTGACTGTGAACTTTGATATGCTGCCTCTTAACAGATTCATGGTGAGTGTTCATTTCTAGGAACACATACTCTAACAAATGACCCAACTCATGAGAATATTGATGTATGCTATCTGAATCTTTGCTTATAGACTATTGTAATCTTGAAAAATTCATATGCCCTTCTTGTAAGGTGATACGCTTTTAGGGTCTTCATGTTGCTTGAGGTGAACCATTATTGCTTTGCTTAAAGTTTTCCCTTGAACCCTTTCCTTCGTTAGTTGGTAATGCCCATCCTTCCTTGCCATTCTTGGACTATACTTTTGCATTAGAATGATATTTTTGGCTGTTTCTTTCCACATGAATTCATCTTGACTGTCCAAACTTTACAATCTCTTATCACTATTATTGAATCTTTTGCAATGTGACTGTCATCCTCTATCTCTTGATCACTAGCCTCATTATGCTTGATTGTCTGTGTGTAGAGTCTCCCAAGATTTGTCTTCATTGCATAGTGAACTGTTATTCTTGCTTATACCATCTATAAATATGCCTCCTATGCTTTCAACCTCTTATATGTTGTCTCTTTCAATAGGTTGTCTTCCTTAATCTATGCACATTCCACTTCATATCAATTTTAAAGGACTGTCCCTTCACACACAGTACATTAATGACTATCATAAACTTACTCATTTATAACTAATCTTTTGCATTTATGACTAATTTGTGAAGCCTAAAAGTTTCCCTTGCATTTAGTTGACTGTCCTTTCAACCACATTCTGTCAAATAGCTCTTCAACAGGAAGTTGTTCAAAAACATTCAAAGAAAGTACAATTCAATTACTTACATATGCACTTGCATTAGGTCCTATTAGCATTTTTGAAGAACAGGGACATTACTTTTCCTCGTACTGAAGCCAAAATCAGTAACTTTTTTGGCATGAATTAAGGTGAATGTGAACTTTGATATGCTGCCTCTTAACAGATTCATGGTGAGTGTTCATTTCTAGGAACACATACTCTAACAAATGACCCAACTCATGAGAATATTGATGTATGCTATCTGAATCTTTGCTTATAGACTATTGTAATCTTCAAAAATTCATATGCCCTGCTTGTAAGGTGATACGCTTTTAGGGTCTTCATGTTGCTTGAGGTGAACCATTATTGCTTTGCTTGAAGTCTGCCTCTGAACCCTTTCCTTCGTTAGTTGGAAATGCCCATCCTTCCTTGCCATTCTTGGACTATACTTTTGCATTAGAATGATATTTTTGACTGTTTCTTTCCACATGCATTCATCTTGACTGTCCAAACTTTACAATCTCTTATCACTATTATTGAATCTTTTGCATTGTGACTGTCATCCTCTATCTCTTGATCACTAGCCTCATTATGCTTGATTGTCTGTGTGTAGAGTCTCCCCAGATTTGTCTTCATTGCATAATGAACTGTTATTCTTGCTTATACCATCTATAAATATGCCTCCTATGCTTTCAACCTCTTATATGTTGTCTCTTTCAATAGGTTGTCTTCCTTAATGACTGTTAAGATAGTCACTTGTTTGATGATTTCTTTTGTATGTATCTATAAATGATGACTTGTGGCTATCAAGGTGGGATAGAGTCTTAAAAGGGCATTAGGTCTCCAAGGTGTTTTCCATCACAAAATCAAAGTGTCTAGAAAGTGTATTCTCCAGTCGCTAAGACAAAATCACCCCTTTCGCCAATGAAATCCTGTTTAAGTTTGACCTTTGAGTTTCTCACCAAAACATATCCTTCATTCGCTATCACCAAGACAGATGAAAATCGGGGAGAGGTTATGTAGAACACTTTATGTTTCCCTGAGATGTTCCTTTCGTTGTATGTATTGGCGAGGCATATATAATGTCAGGGAGACATCTCATAGACCACAATAAGTTTCATCGAAAACCCCGTGGTTAACATGTCGCTGTGACCAATCGCTCTCGGGGAAATATCATATCGAATACCCTTTTGTCACATCGAGAGCACTTTTTGTTATATTTGTTCTAGTCACCAAGATATGAGAGCTTTTCTTACTGAGATATTCCCAACATTTGCCTTTGCCAAGACTACATACAATCGGGGAGATGCTATGCAGATCGCTTTAAGTTTCATTGAAAATCCATAAGATACACATTGGTCGCTGAGACATAAGATTTTTCACACTGATGAGTCCAAAATGTTTTATGTGCTTCGCTAAGACAAACCGATATCGGGAAGACCTCTCTTAGAATTCCTCGAGTCATACCGAAAGCTCATCATACATTCAGGTTGTCGAAAGCCGCTCACTGGAAATTGTCGGCAAGACCCAACAAGTTCGCCGTGACTATATATTGATATCATCATGTCTGACCGAAACAACCCTTGTTCGAAGAGTCGATAAGACAATTCAAACTCGGTAAGACATTCTCCCGACATACCTTTGGTTTGGCCGAAAAGAAACATTGCGAGCCAATCGGTAAGACATATGAAGTTCTCTATAACATTATACCGATGTGAAGTTTCACATCGATAGGCATCCTCATCTACCAGTTGGCAAGACACAAACCATCTCGCCGTGACCCTTCATCGAAGCCCCTAACTCCTGCCGATATGAATCCTCCAAACGCGGGTCGGTGTGACATGATATAATCGATAAAACAATACACCGAAGACCCCTGCCTCATGCCGAAAACCACCTGTAGATAAAATCAATTCGCAATGACACAAATGAGTCTTGCCGATAGGCAACACAAACTCATGCAGGAAACGCAACACGGATTGGGGAGAAACAAATGGACACATGCCGATATGAACCAGAAAGAAAAGAAACACACGACCTGATGGAAACAAGGGGTAAAAATATGCAAAGGGTGAGCAAAAAGATATGAACAAAAACCCTAGTGCCTTTGATAAGGATTCATATGGAGACTTAGGGTTATGGAAAACTAATGAAAATGCTCAAAATTACAGTTCCAACAGTCCTTTCAACCACATTCTGTCAAATAGCTCTTCAATAGGAAGTTGTTCCAAAACATTCAGAGAAAGTACAATTCAATTACTTACATATGTACTTGCATTAGGTCCTATTAGCATTTTTGAAGAATAGGGACATTACTTTTCCTCGTACTAAAGCCAAAATCAGTAACTGTTTTGGCATGAATTAAGGTGACTGTGAACTTTGATATGCTACCTCTTAACAAATTCATGGTGAGTGTTCATTTCTAGGAACACATACTCTAACAAATGACCCAACTCATGAGAATATTGATGTATGCTATCTGAATCTTTGCTTATAGACTATTGTAATCTTTGAAAATTCATATGCCCTTCTTGTAAGGTGATACGCTTTTAGGGTCTTCATGTTGCTTGAGGTGAACCATTATTGCTTTGCTTGAAGTCTGACCCTAAACCCTTTCCTTCGTTAGTTGGCAATGCCCATCTGTCTGTCAGCTCCTCTCAACTTGATGAATAATTTTTTGCATAATCCAAAAAACACGAAATTCAATTCAAAGAACCTTGGCCAATGTCATTTTTTCAAAGAGATCGGGAAATAGGACATAACAATCATGCTTTAATGTTTAAGAAATATCACAGACAACACTGACCTATAGATTTTACCGATATGCTTCAAATGAAGCCATGCTCTACAATGACCACAAGAAAACACACTTAAAAATAATGGCAATCATATATTGGCTATATCCATAAATAGCTGAATTCAAATTTTCTTTACTAGTTAAAGTTAGAAATTTGTGATAAGCAATAGATTTGGATTTATCCTCTCAATCAAAATGTATGAAAGCATATTCACATTTGCTACCAAAAACAAACTCTTTAAGTGTAAATAAAAATTCTCAGAATGAACACTGAAAATACACCCCATGAATCAAATATTGAATTTCGGTGGCTGAAAATTATGCCATGTTTCATGCAAGCATAAAAAAAACATGAACTGAAAAATGGTGATGGAAAAAATTTACTACCTTGAGAAGTTACGATGAAGCTTTTCCAATGCCAAGTTTTCCAACTTCAGAGATGGGTCCATGATATTGCTAATGTACCTGATAATTCTATTTGACTTTGCTTCTGCTCCATTTGTAAGTCTACTTGCATTCTTTGGAGGCAGTCCTCAAGTTTTTGCACTTTTGTCTCAAAGAACTAGTTTTTTGCTCTTCTTCTTTAATCTGAACCATGGCCTGCTCCAGTGCTACTTTCTTTTCTTCAAAAGATTCTTTGATTGCAATTGTTTCTTTTTTCTGTTTTTTAATTTCTCTTTGAACCAAGGCTAAGGCATAATCTTTTTGTGTAATGATTCCTTCAATATCTATTCTCTGCCCTTCCTCCTCCTTCATAATACTGCTCATGGCATTTCCCCTATCTTGGATAGCATCCTCAAGCATCAATTTATCTTTCCTTGTTTCTTCCAAAACTCTTAAGGCTACATCTGCATAGTGTTTGTTTTCTTCAATAGCTTCCTCTAACAAACTAACTTTCCTTTTTAGTTCATCTTGTTCTCTCTTAGCTGAATCTAAATCCTTTTTTTCCATTAGAAGCATTTCAATATAAAATGTATTTCCTTTTAGCTCTTTACATTCTTCCAACATATTCTGAAACAAACCACGTAGTTCTTTATATTAATTTCCCTTCTGGTCAAGCACATTCTCCATTGTTGCTATCTTCTACCTCTAAATTTCCTTTTCCATTAAGACTAAACTCATACCCCTATCTTTATCATGGATCATTTTGTTAAGTGAATGCTTCTGCTTTCTAAGCTCTACACATTCCTTTAGTGCCATATCTAAGGCAATTGGTATCTCCTTGATAACCTCTTCAAAAAAAATTCTTAGTATGTCTATTTCATTCCTATTTTTCTCTTCTATTTCTTCCCTATCATTTTCCAACACTACTTTTTGACTCAGTAAGTAGGATTCTCTTGATGACTTATCTAGCTCTTTACTGTCAGATAATGCTTTGAATTCCCTTTCTTTCCTTGTATGCAGATATGTCATTCTTCTATCCTCAGCTTGCAATTCATCCTATAAATTAGAAACCGTTCCAGAGTTCTTGTTTTCAAACCTTCTTGAGAGGATCAATTTTTCATTCTCTTTCATAACTTCATCCAATTTTCTAGTTATGTCATTCAACACTTTTCTTAAAACATGCATCTCACTATCATTGCCTTTCTCCCTCAAAATTTCCTGCTTAAGCCTGTAAATCTCTTCTATTTTTTTAGCCAGAACATGATCCTTATCCCTTCTTGTTGCTGCTACAACCCTTAAATAATGGGATATTAATTGCTCTTTTGACATTCTTTTCAATGGTGCTTCCAAAATGATATATGATGTATCTTTTGAGATACTATTTGATAAATAAGGCTCTCCATTCAAACAACCTTCACAAAATTTTGTCATCTCATAAATTTTCATATTTCCATTCATGTTTCCATTGTTAGCTATTTGTGACAGAGAAGGTATACTGCAATGGCTCGTTTTGGTAATATATACCTTAGAAGTTCCAATTTGCAATCTCATAATACGCATATGGAAGACTTATAAATGTTTATTTCAAGATTGCTTTTTCTTTTACAGTATATCTGAATGATAATCTTCATTTATGTAGTGATTAATACTATGATTTATCTAGGTCCTGGTTTCATTATTGCCTATGGTATTTTTATTATCTGAGCCATTTTGTTAAAGACTGGATCTCTAGAAATAGTGGCCTACACTGGACAACCTACTCATCATGTATTTCACAAGCAATAGCCCTCATATAAATATTATTTACTTCTTATCATCTCTCAAGAAAAAATATAAGACAAGTCAAGACTCAAAAGAACTGAATGTAAGTAAGCTAGAAGCCTAGAACCATACCCAGTGTTCTCATCATGAACAAAATAGATCAAGTAACCATCATCTTCTGTAAGGTCTAACCCAAAATCCCTGGGTACAAATATTGCCTCAGAACCAAATCTTCCAGGTCCAAAGTCAAAAACCCCTAGCACATTGCCTCCAACTTCAATCTGTGACTTCCCAACCTCAAGTTCTGCTGGAAGATCAAACTTTACGAGTCCCTTGACCTTAGCTATTGAATCTAGTGTAGTACCATACACATAGCGTTGATTTTTGCACCCATGTTAATCATAAAGTAGAATTAGATATTTCCCAATCAACATGATATCCTTGGTTATATGATCCACAAGCATTGTTTATGAGGGAGAGAATGGAGGAAAAAACATAGTTGTAGTGTTCTGGGAAAGAGTGTATGTATTATCTCTTAGAATTTTCTTACCTGCCAATATACTTTTCATTAATCCTTGGAAAATCTACTGCAGACTCTGACAGTTTCGTTTGTGAAGCCTCCCCACTCTTTAAATTGAAACGCATCTCATATCTGATCACCAAAGTCAAAAAGATAATACATTATGACTTATCCTTTTTTAATGCATAGGTTAATAAGTGAAGCACAAAAGAAAAGGTTATATTGAATGGTTCACATACAACTCATTCTAGAATTTTTTTATTTTTTTTCTTTGATGGGTCCACCAACCAATTCCAGGTCCAAGTCAACCAATCGAAAAGTGTAAAGGACAACTTCATCACCCTCCTCCCATGCATTGGCTAATATTTGGTACACAATACCCAAAGAAAAGACATATAAGAATCCTAAGAGATATCTCAGGTTGGCCTCAAAATGATTGACCAGCCTATGTAGAATAAAACTAACAGCAAATGATTCTCCTCAATTGTGAACAAAGCACCATGCAAATATCAATAGGAACTTATCCAATTTTTGTTCTAAGGGAGAAAATGTAAGTATATAAAATATAATATTAAACAATGCAAGAAAAGATGCATCTGGAAGGAAGCCAAAGACAACATGAACTATGAGTTATCGACACAAGGAAAGACTAAAATATGAAGCTTGTTTCTCAACATTACCATTATACATTTGGTAGGGTTCTGAGGCCAAAATTGACAAATTTGGAGTAAGTGTATGGATTTTTGGTTCTATTTACATCATGTTATTTAATTCAAATTTTTATTGAACTGACTATATGTTGAAATTGACATTGTTTTTTAGGTGGAAAACAATAATAGAGAAGCAGGAGTAGAAGATATTGTCAATTATATGGCAACACTAGATCGTACTAAATCTAAGAGTAGTATGAATTGGAAATCTAGTTCATCAATAGAGATTTCACAGCCATTTGTTGAACGCCCAGTAAGAGCCTCTCCAAATCATGTCAACTCAAATGAAGAGTACCAACATTTAATGAGTTGCTTACATGGTCTCACCGAGAAAGTTTCACAGTTGGCTGCCTCTGTTAAGCCTATAGTTTCTGCATGGAATGACCATAATTCCATAGATTCAGATCAGGTAAGAGGCTATTCCTCAATATTTTGATTCTCAACTATATCATTTTTTTGCATACTCTTTCTCTATTGTTGTTTTTTCTTTGTTGAGCTCTTCATAATTGTCTTACTCTATATTTTTTTATAGTTACAGAACAATTATATGAAAGCAGAACAAAAAAGAAAAGACCCTGTCAATAGAGCTCTCAGCAAAGCTACACAACTTCAGGACAATGTTGACAGTGATTATGCTGAATTCAAGGAGTATGTGCATGATATTGAGGTGAGTACTATGAAACCTTTAGATTAATTTTTAATTTTGGCTGCTTTGGGTTTGAGCATAGGTCACAACCAGGATTGTATATCAGATTCATTTATGATTGCTTTTAAATCTAAAATGTTTGGTATGTGAAATGAGTGCATTTTAAGCATCTAAAATATTATTTTTTGGTTCTGGTATTTTCCTTGGTTGCTTATAAATGATAGGGAAAAACCTTTGGTTGCTTATAAATGATAGGGAAAAACCTTTAGGCAAAACAGTTTTAGGGAAACATGTACTTAAAGCTGTAGCACTTGAACATAGAAATGTGTAAAAGTTTAAATAACCCCCCTGATTCTATTGGCAACCTATCACAGCTGCAGCACTTGAACATAGAAGACTGTAGAGGTTTAAATAACCTTCCTAATTCCATTGGCAACCTGTCACATCTGTAGCACTTGAAAATAGAAATTATAGGCATAAATTTTGTGCTTTACATTTTGATTTGCCTACATGATAGAGAGAAATCTGGTGGTCAGATCTAGATTATATGGGAATCTACAGCCCACTGTGAATTGTATTATGAAGAAAAAAAAAGTTTGTTGTATCTCCCAAGTATCTGTACAGTTTTACTCCAAGTTTTACACATGCAAATGTACAAACTACCAAAAACTTTAAATTTAGGTATTTCATCAAGCAATGGACAAGTGACATGGACAATCAAATGAGAATTTGGGAACCTCTAATACATCCTAAGTTTGCTTGATGGTAAAGACATGAGTAATTCATAATGGTCACATTAAATTTAGAGGGTTTTACAATTGTACACCTCAAAACAATGTAAGGTATATGGAAAAATAATCCCCTCATTGATGTCTTGCACCAGGGGGTCTCATAAACCAAATTAGTGTCTCTTAGAGGTGAGATAGTCCTTTACAAATAAAAAGCATTGCTACTGCTCCTATTTTTACATGATATAGTCATGATTTTGAAAGTAGAAATAGTCCTTTACAAATAACATTAGAGGAAGTACAAAACTCCCACATAATGTCAGCATGCCTCACCAGCCCAAAGTGGGTGATTCAAGAATGAGTTGTTGAATCAACTACAAATTTAGTGTCCAAAAGACCATAAATTCTTTTGGGATTCACCACAAAATAAATCAAGCTCACAAAACAAATTACAATTCATGTGCTTTGCTGCAGTATTATTATTATTTTTAAATATAGACCATAGAAATAAACCTACTGGATCAAAAAAAATGAATTAATCTCCTAGAGTCGTGTACAAGACAAATCAAAATCCTCTGGAGCAATTTGCACAATCCAAGAACTCAGACTCCTCTTGGTCTCAACATTGTTCACAAATGCTAATTCATACATACTACAAATATTTAACACAACATTCTCATTCAATGTAAGAATAGGCACCCTCTCAAGTGCATTCTCTAGAACTTTAATGGATCCAAGCAAATCTATAGAATACATCAGACAGAGAGCCTTGTTATTAGTGGCTATAACATCACCTAGATCTCGATCCAACACTTCTTCATACTCTCTGACCGCTACTGTGTAATCCTTTTCAACCAAATACTGAAGAGCTTTATTACGGTGTATCACATTTTTAAGCACTTCTAAGCTTGATGAAAATGGCACCTGACCATTGTCCACAATAGCCTCAATTCTAGAAAACATAGTCTTGGCACCATTCAAATCACCCAGTTGCAGCTGAAGATAGCCAACCCTTGAGAGCAAGAAGGGATCCAGTGGTTTTGCCTTGAGCAGCCTCTCAAGCCACTTCATGCTTGTCACGTAATATTTCTGGCTTAGATGAGGCCTCAGAATTGAGTTTATAACAAGCTCTTCTCTCCACTACCACCATCTGAGACTTGCCCCTATAGCAGAAAAATTAAACTGAACTTGAGTTGTAGACCCTGTGGATGCGTTGCCTGAGATAAACTCACCAAAATCCTCATCCAAACTATTCGAATGATGATCACGAAAACCATGACCACTACCATGTCCCACAAGCTGCCCATCTGTCTAATTCTGAGCTCCAATATCCACAGTGGGAGTTTTTTACTTCCTCTGATGTTATTTGTAAAGGACTATTTCTACTTTCGAAATCATGACTGTATCATGTAAAAATAGGAGTAGTAGCAATTCTTTTTATTAGTTTGGTGTGGTTTCGGTTCAACAATTCTTGCCAAGAAGAACATCATGTTGCTCCTCTAGAGTGTCCTTGATGAGTTGTTGAACATTCATGGAGGCATTGGGAGTCATCTTCTAAGAGTCAACCATCTCACCCCTGCGACAACACTCATGTAGATAGTCTGGCTCACTGATATGGAACCAAGTTGTACTCCTTCCTTCTTCTATTGTGAGTAAACATTGAGAGACATTACCAAGACTTGCTCAGATGCCACAAGCCTAAATTGGTGTAGGATGTCTTGAGCCAAAGATATGCTCTAACACCGATGACCTGCACCACAGGGCTTGGGATGGGTGGCAATAAGGACAACATGATAAGTTATTAGCTAATAACAACTGTATTATAACGAACATGCCATAGAATAAAAGGAACCAAAGTTCAAACCATTGTATGCCCGTGAAATACTGAGACAACATAACAGTGCTCTTCTATTGACCAGGAATAGGTTACCACATATGTATACAAAGAAACAGAAGAATAAGAATGAGAATTCTCAAGATCAAAGACCAAGGATGATGATCCTAGCTGATTCATCTATGAATAGTACACCTATGGTGAACCAAAGAGGAGTTGAGAAAAGGGGACATGACAATAACTAATTGCATGACAACATAACTGATGAGTAATTGACTGATTTTTAACTATGATTGCACAACTAACTGCATGATTGCATGATTGCATGACTACATAACTGATGGGTAATTGATGTGTTGCTAATGATGATTGCATAACTAGTGAAGACCTGGCTTATTTTTAATGTGCTGATAACAAACATCATTCTAATCAACAAGAGGTCGCAAACCACTTAGCTTGGTCTTTAATTGACCCTAATTACAACTGTTGTACTAAATAAGCCTGTAGGGCCATAGCAACCTGTAATAGTTTTAACTAGAGGGCCATGTTAATAGCCCAAAAGCATACTGATTTTGAGAAGCCTTTAGTTTTCAATCATTTTTCCAGTGTTAAATTTAGTTTCTTTGGTTAATGTACTTATTCTGTGGAATTTTATTGATTGTTACTTACCATACTTCTGATGTAGGGTCAAGGAAATTTTCTATCATTGTTTAATCATAGATTTCTAAGGCTGATTAGGCCTTTTCTTGTTTGGAATTTAGAATTTTATGTTAAGATGTGACTAGAATTTACAAATTGTACAGATACTTGGGAGATACAGCAAACTCATTTTTTCTTCATAATACAATTCACAGTGGGCTGTAGATTCCCATATAATCTAGATCTGACCACCAGATTTCTCTCTATCATGTAGGCAAATCAAAATGTAAATGTCACTATCCTTACCTCCTTTACCTCTATATTTTCCTTGTGACCTGTTGTTCCTGCATTGTTAGTCCTCAAATGATCTCTACAAAGACAATTATACAAACACATAACTCAATGTGTAGGGTCCATAATGAGTACCAGTTGAATTCACTATAGGAGGCTAGATTTAAAATTAGAGCCCTAGAGGTATGAAAGAAGAACGAAATTAAATTATAATTCATTACTGAGTCATTGACCAACAGAATTAAAGCGATGGGCAACAAAACAGACAGTATAACAATATCAAAGGCTTTCCATATGATTTTATTGAGATACAATCTAAAAAATTGTAACATAAACTAATCAGAAAAGCTTGGAACGAACTACTGATAAGCCCATGAATATAACAAATGAGTAGATCTTGCTTGTAAGGAGTAAAATAGTTTTTATATCTTTCTATTTAGCTTGAGTTATAAATGTATAATTTCAAGTGAATTCCTTAATTTGAATGTATTAAATAGAGTGCATGTGATCTCACCAAACAATAAAAGTAGCTCCAAAATCAATCTTTTTTAAGAGCAACTCTTAGCAAATAAATGCAAGCAACTACGAGAAAGGGGATTTTTTTGAAAAGGTAAAAAGGCCATCACATGCCTAGCATTTTGTGCTAAGATAAAAGATCAAAGCACTCGCAATAGAGAATTGGAAATTAAACTAGATAAACCAAGTGATATTGGTTTGAAAGGTGATAATGTTAACTTTGAGTTTATAAGTTGAATTGAAATTTTGAACAAAAATTAACTATCATCCACAGGTTTTGGATAAGAAATTATTTTTTCCTAGTTTTTGACTCCTCACACCTTGGTAGAAATGTATGTTTTGTAATTTTCTCTTGTTTTCTAATATGTTATAAGGCAAGTTTGTGATAAGGTTACTGAACAATAGTTAATATGGAATGCTTGTTGATATTTAAATTGTTGATGTGTATGCACAAGCAGGCTGATGAGAATGGGTTTGTAAAAAGATCAACTACTAGTATGTTGAGTGGAAAACAGCTTGCTTCTCCAAACACGGTGAGTTCTGTGATGACCTCAGTGAACACATTTTATCGTATTTTCTGTGTTCTATGGTATTGAATATTAAATCTTACAATTTTTTATTTGTCTGAATGAGATATTGATTGAGCTGCATGTAGCTACTATAATCTAAAGAGAAAATTGTACAAGTTTATTAGTTTATGTTAATCATGCATAAAAAATTTTGGAAGCCTTTATGCAAGTTTAGTAAGAACATGGATGAAGTGCAACTTTTGAACATCATAAAAACTCAACATATCTTCCAAGGATTGTTATAGATCAAATATAATATAAGTTGAACGTCATGCTTTGGATTTATTTTTGGCTGCCTTGTGCATCCCTTTTTACTAATCTCCTTATGTGTGGATGGAAACCAACCCTATACCTGGTCAAATCATTTTTTCAAAATGTTAACTTCGAGTTTATAAGCTGAATTGAAATTTTGAACAAAAATTAACTATCATCCACAGGTTTTGGATAAGAAATTATTTTTTCCTAGGTTTTTGACTCCTCACACCTTGGTAGAAATGTTTGTTTTGTAATTTTCTCTTGTTTTCTAATATGTTATAATGCAAGTTTGTAATAAGGTTACTGAACAATAGTTAATATGGAATGCTTGTTGATATTTAAATTGTTGATGTGTATGCACAAGCAGGCTGATGAGAATGGGTTTGTAAAAAGATCAGCTGCTAGTATGTTGAGTGGAAAACAACTTGCTTCTCCAAACACGGTGAGTTCTGTGATGACCTCAATGAACACATTTTATCGTATTTTCTGTGTTCTATGGTATTGAATATTAAATCTTACAATTTTTTATTTGTCTGAATGAGATATTGATTGAGCTGCATGTAGCTGCTGTAATCTAAAGATAAAACTATACAAGTTTATTAGTTTATGTTATTCATGCATAAAAATTTGTTGGAAGCCTTTATGCAAGTTTAGTAGGAACATGGATGAAGTGCAACTTTTGAACGTAATAAAAACTCAACATATCTTCCAAGGATTGTTATAGATCAAATATAATATAAGTTGAATGTCATGCTTTGGATTTATTTTTGGCTACCTTGTGCATCCTTTTTTACGAATCTCCTTATGTGTGGATGGAAACCAACCCTATACCTGGTCAAATCATTTTTTCAAAATGTTAACTTCGAGTTTATAAGCTGAATTGAAATTTTGAACAAAAATTAACTATCATCCATAGGTTTTGGATAAAAAATTCTTTTTTCCTAATTTTTGACTCCTCACACCTTGGTAGAAATGTATGTTTTGTAATTTTCTCTTGTTTTCTATGTTATAAGGCAGGTTTGTAATAAGGTTACTGAACAATAGTTAATATGGAATGCTTGTTGATATTTAAATTGCTGATGTGTATGCACAAGCAGGCTTATGAGAATGGGTTTGTAAAAAGATCAACTGCTAGTATGTTGAGTGGAAAGCAGCTTGCTTCTCCAAACATGGTGAGTTCTGTGATGACCTCTGTGAACACATTTTATTGTATTTTTTGTGTTCTATGGTATTGAATATTAAATCTTACAATTTTTTATTTGTCTGATTGAGATATTGATTGAGTTGCATGTAGCTCTTGTAATGTAAAGAGAAAACTATACAAGTTTATTAGTTTATGTTATTCATGCATAAAAATTTGTTGGAAGCCTTTATGCAAGTTTAGTAGGAACATGGATAATGTGTTATTTGTTGGAAGCCTTTATGCAAGTTTATGTTATAATGTGTTATTTTTTTCTTTTTGCAGGAATGTATTGATAAACTCAAAGAAGGAGATAAAGTTAAGGTGTTGGATCCATTAGATGGTGATGTTGTGGGCATTGGGCGGATTCACTCCCTATCTATTGTACATGGAGTCAACTTGAAAGGAACAATGGATGCAAATGTAAACATTTTAAAGGTCACAAGTAACATACCCCTTGTTTATGAAGACAAAATAGATGGAGTTGTTCATCTGAAAGAGAAAGAGGGAACCTTCACACAGTGGCCACTAAAATATTTGCAAAAAATGACATAGTTGAACATATTTATCATGTACTAGTTGCTAGACATCTTGGCTCACTACTTTATGCAGTATTTTGAATATGTTGTTCAGGGATCTTAATTATCATGGTGTATTTGAAAGACTTGGAAACTCTTAGACAACTTTGACATTTTTTATTATATTTACATATATACTCTTAGACATCTTTGACATCTTATAACTTGATATATATATTGATATATATTTGCATTAATTTTTTTTTATTGTAGATTACCTTTATTTATCATGATGTTGAATCAATCTTTTAATTTTAGTATGTTGTAGCTTGTACGCATATGTAATATTTTTATTTACTTTTATGTTTTAGTTCAAATTTAATATTATATTAGTTTTGCATTATAAAACTTATGGTATTTAATAAATTATTTATTTCGTGATTATATTTACTACCAATTAATGAAAACTAGTAAATAAAATGACTGAATTAATGACTAACTGTATGACTAAAGTAATGATTAAATTAATGACTAAATATGACTAAATGACTAAATAACTAAATATATGACTAAAGTAATGACTAAAATAATGACTAAATAAATGACTAAATTAATGACTAAATATATGACTAAATTAATGACTAAATATATGACTAAAGTAAGGACTAAATATATGATTAAATAAATGACTACCTTGACTAAATAAATGACTACCTTGACTAAATAAATAACCAATTAACAACAATAAATGGCTAAATTAATGATTAAATATATGACTAAATAAATCACTACCATGATTAAATAAATGACCAGTTAATAACAATCAATGACTAAATTAACGATTAAATCAATGACTAAATTAATGACTAAATCAATGACTAAATCAATGACCAAATTAATGACCAAATCAATGAGCACAAATCAATGACTAAATAAATGACTAAAATAGTTTAGTCATAAATTTGGTCTCGTTATAAATGACCGGCAATAAATTACTAATGGTCACGTGACCAAAATTAGTCATTTATATGCAATTTTTAGTAGTTTATTTAGTCATACATTGTTGTTTGTGTACTAGTGTACATTGGAATATCATTAAGCACGAAAAGCAAAATATCGAATGATCACATCATCCACATGACATAGACTATATAATCTCATAATACCTCGAAGGTAATCAATACAGCATACATGGTTTAATTCCAAAATACCACATAGGTACACTAAGTAACGAACAAGGCCAACTTTGTAAATAATGATACTAAACGAATTCCACGTCTCACATAAAATAAAAAAACCATACCAAGTGATTCCTAGCCTCTGGAAACTAAATTTTCCATTTCACCTATCAAATAAACTTTCACTAGATAATTCCAAATAATCAATCCCACAAAAGAGTATGATTACGTTAAATCTTAATTTAAAAGTGAAGCATAATCATCATTCCTTCATGGATATTTAAACACGTCTCAAAGCATTGATTTTCACTCCAAATAACAAACTTCAAATTCTTTTCTTGATACCAAAACCTTATTACAAGTATAGTTCAAATAATACTCCCACTATACATATTATAGGTTATATTCTTTAAAACAAATTCTAATAAATGAATTTAACATCAAAATTTCAATTTATAATTGAAATAGAAAAATCAACCAAATTACATGTAATTTAAATACTTTTAAATCTCATTAATTGAGATTAACACGAATAGAAATTTTTATCAACTTGAACACAATATAAATTTTCAATTATAAATTGATATTTTCTTTCATCATTTAATCGAAAGGAAATTCAAATAAGCTTAAATAAGATAGCTAACCCACAATCTTGGTAGGCAATTCATTTAAGTTTTTTTATAATCGTAAACTAAAGATGATCATTCCCTCATCTATCAAACTTTAAATGCACTCAATGTTAATTTAAAGAAGACGTAGTAAAAAAAACACATTGACAAATATCAACAGTAAAGGCATTTTAACACCCTATGGTTAACAAGCAGTCAAAGACGCATGCAATATCACTGATGTAAAGAGCTACCAGCGGTTAATTAAAACTAAGGCAATGATAAGTAAAAGAGAATCGGACCTCAAGGTGTTTCACATTTAATAAGAAATGGAGAAACTGTAAGTATACTGGCTGAGCGCAATACTTACTAAACAAAAGAATGAGGAGATTACAAGAATAGAGATTGTGCGCAAAAACTTGCATGGCAAGGCATGCTGAACTATGAATTTGTTGAATACAGAGCATGTGGTATGGCAAGAAGATTAGCTACAATGAACTTCAAATAACAAGAAGAGGGCGCATAATTTCTAATTTCATTTCCAAGATTGTTGCAAGGGAAACTGTCCTAAGAAATGTGATCCATTTCCATTATTTAAAGCGGATATATTTTATTTTGTGGAGAGTAAAGGTGATACAAATAGATACAATCTGGAAACTAGGCATGCGCCATAAAGATGGCTAGAAGTTACCAAAAAGAGGAGAGAGGTGGCACCATTAAACATAGAATCAATTGATTCTATAGACTAAATCATAATCAGATTTATACTGGTACACAACTAGCTAGAGGGGCGAATTCTTAACATAAGAATGATTAAAAGAAAAGTTCATGATGCTGGCTTGAAAACAAGAGCAATAGTCCAGAGATATACCCTATTTACATTCTCTACAGTAATTCAAATAAAGAGATTTCTTGCAAATCCAAAGATTCAAAGCGTATCAACCGTATGGTTCAAATGATCAACCCCATAATCAATCTGTTGTGTTAGAAGAGTCTAAGGAAGAGAGGAATGTAGTTAAATTTGTGGTTAATTCAGTCTAAAGAGACCAATAAAGATGGAAACTAGTCAAACAATGAGAGGCTTACGACATATTTTATGATCTATTAATCAAAAATAATGATTTAAAGTAAACAGTGTTGGCAACACCATGAGGGATTTCGAAGGCATAGAGACAAGGAAACAATAAATAAATTGGCCAAATGCGAAATTCGCAAGAATAAAGGAATAAAGAATATGGTAATTGTAATGATATAGGCTCATAGGCCTTGTTTTCAATTCACTTATTCTCTTTTCAAGTTCCATAACCATAACTTTATTTGCCATTTGATTTAGATGGCTACACAGCCAAAATCTACAGATATCAGTGTTACTAAAAGAAACATAGATAACCTTAGAGAATATAAAATGGGAAACAAACACTATGGACGGCATGATTCATGCGTACTATCACAGTCTTTTCACATTACTTCAAGTAGATTTTCTTTTGTTTCCAACTATATTTTTTTTCTAATGTTCTTCTAGAGATTTCAATGGTGACTCAACACCAATTAAGAAGGAGAAAACACAGGTTAAAAGGGCGCTATAGATGTATTCAACTATCTCATGTTCGTTGTTTGATTCACATCCATTGGTATACCAAATATAAATCCAAACTCTACAACGTATTTCTAACACCCAAACTATCATGACAAGATGGGAGTTCAACGCCAGAATTAAGAAGGAACCTATACGATACATAAGACAAAGTACAAACTTATCAAACACTGTATTCTTGACATCAATTCTCACGGCTTAGACAGAATAAAGGTAACAGATAGAGGCTTGAAAACTTGCAAATTCTCCATACCACAGGGATGCCCATGAGGACTATACTCCACAGTAAATTATGTGCATGGAATGAATAAAACATATTCTAAGGTTTGTTGTTTATAACCGTTGAATCAAGGCAAAAAACAAAGCATGCAAAGAGTAAAACTACCCGCAGCCAATATACACCGCATAGAAGATCAAACGAATTTCACAGACTAAATAATTTACTCTGATTAAATTCACACACAATAATGAAAAGATTTTTTTTTTTTAAATGAAATTTTTTAATTTTTTTTAAATAAAATACAGATTGAAAAATGAAGAACCTGTTATTTCCGTTCGAATCACCCAAGAATCTGATGAAGACTTCAGCAATTTCCAACCAAAACTTTTTCCAAAATCAAAATACTGCAAAGAAGTTTCTTTTTTTTTTTTACCTAAAAATTGTTGTGCAAAAATTTTCTAGAAGCTATTGCTGTGAAAAATTCTTCAAAAGAATTGTTGTGAAAATTCTTACAGAGATTTTTCCTATGAATGAAAAATTGCAACCCCTAAAGCTTTTAATGCATTTAATTATCTCAAGTTACAAAACTCAACTGATTGTGATCATGTATTCCAAAAAATTGCTCAATCAGTTATAATCATTAAATATCTAAGATATTTTCCCCCAAGTCATGTTTTCAGATATTTTTAACTTGTTGAAAACAACTCTTTTAAAATACTTGCTTTTCACATAAATCCTATTTGCACAAGTAATTCATTAATTACTTTTAAAGAGATACCTTTTCACAAAATTAACATTCTCTTTTAATTAAATGACTTGTTTAATTTAAATTAATAAATTAAACCATAAACATAAACATAAATGTTTAATCTAATATTTAAACAAATTTACATTTAATCAAATATATTAAAAAATTAGCCATTTAACTAAATTAAACAGTAATTAATTTCCAAATAAAATAACACAAACAAAATCGACACGAAAAGACAAAACAACAAACGACAACGGGCGACAATTGGATACTCGTTCAATGAAGAATGATGGTTAAACAAGGACCTAACACTATCTCTGGATCAACATAATTTCATTGGATTAGGGTATGCCCAAACCCGACAAGCATATGGAGCCAATACCCGGTACTTGTATCTGCATAAAACATCACTTGTTAAACATATTATCATATATCAGAAAACACACCATGAAGAAGAATCGCAGCGTAACAGGGTACTCACAAGTGAGTAGTGCTACACTGTCTTCTTCACCAAGACTGACAAGCATCATTTTATCATAAACATCAATCACATCATGACAACCACATTAAAACTCAGAAACAACATATCCATAACTCACAGCAGTCTGTCATAATGTCTTCATACAAACTTAACTAGATAATCTCGATATTCAATGAATCATCCATAGAGTTTAACAACTAACATAACATCATTGTCGTAACTAGAAACAATACAATATAGTATCCAAAACAACTAAATGACTAGCAAACGAACACAAGAAAACTAATACACATAGTAGCAACTGGAGGGGTACTACAAAAAAACTCAAATTCATGGTAGAGGATTATGTTAACTGTAGAGCTGCGGACGAGCTACTCGCCATAGTTTCCATAGAGGTCTCATTCTTCTTCCTCTTCCTCTTAGGTTGCTACTCCAACTTCTCAAGCTACTCCAACTTCAGCTGCTTCACTTTAGCATTTTCCTTCTTTACCACTACCTCAACCTTTATTAATTCCATAATCAATTTTAGAGCCTCCCACCCGTGTGTTGCTTCCTCACTCCATCTGGCTTTACGTTTTCCTTCTGGCCATTTCACAAAGGGTACACATTTGAATATTTCTTCATCCTATTCGCTTTCAATTCCTCACTGATACCATCCCAACTCCTAGAATCGTCCATTCCAACAGTGAGTCCAAGTTGTTCAGATAATCCTTATGCACCAGTGTCTTCATGACCTTTTTCACAACTTCAATCGGCTCTTCCAAATCTAAGCCCCAAGCCATTATGAGTGAATAAATGTCCAAATTAGTTTTGTACCTATGCATGAGTTGGTTGAATCCTCTTCCTAGAATTAGTTGCATTGATTGCACTAACTATTCATCATTGTACAGGAAACACCCCATCAGTCTCTTTATCGATGGTTCTCCATAAAAGTGTGAGATGTTTCTTTGTTTTAAGCGTGAAACCAGCCTCCATCACCTCTGTAGCAATAGATCCACCACCTCGTGTACACCATTTTCACACCTATTGTTCACCATAGTAGAGGAGCATCGAGTAAGTAATGCCTCGAGAATATAATGAAATAATGAAATGAAATAATTTAATAACTTCATTCACATTCCTTTCCATAAATGATCAGCATATGTCAGCCATCACTGCCACCTGACTCCACACACTTCTCTCATTCACTTCAAGAATTAAAACCTGCAAGTACTCCATTTTAGAGCTCCCTAAATGCACAACCCGTTTTAGTCTTGTCATCAGGGGAGAACATTAATTTCAAATATCCCGATGATGCCTCGGGATGTCACATGAGTTAGAATAATCATTATCACCATATTGGTGAGACTGTGATTCTTATTCCTTCAATAGCCACCTTCTCCACCAATGAACAACTTTCCTTAGGTCTATCGGTGAGACGCCAGATAACATCACCCCAATGCACCCCAACTCCACTGATATACATTATGCACTTGATAATCCATGCTTATATCGGGCCATCGGGGGAATGCAAACATTTGTTCCACCGATGTTCATGTGTCATAGCGATGTGCTTACTTTTTTTTATTGTGTCAGTTTATCGGGAAGAGCGCCTTAGGAGTCAGTCCAATAGGATATTGTTACACCGATACTAGGTTATGAGCTGCTTTCATCAGGCCATCGGTGAGGCTATAATGGGGGTTCCGTTGATGAGGCATTGTTAGGCCGATAGTGCTAATTTTTATTTAGGGATGAGGAAAGATTTATGGAGCCTCATACTATTATTGTCTCATGCTTACTATTATGCTTTTGATATATTTTTTCCAAGGCTGTGAACTGTTTGAAAAAATGCTTTGGTAGAAATGTATGGAAAATCTGGTAGCATAGACAAGGTAGTGAACTATTTGAAAAAATGCCTCAAAGAAATGTGGTCTCATAGAATGCCATGACAAGCAAATGCAATTGGTAGCTGCTCTTAGTTATTAGTTATGCAATGTGAAGTAATTGCATAACTACTTAGGTTGACTTTGTAAAAACAATATTATTGTAATTGAAATTTTGTCATCTATCAACATATAGTTATTAGTTATGTAATGTGAAGTAATGCTTTGAGTTTGAAAGGTGTGCAATGCAATGTAATCAAAGATATGAATATAAACTATATAAATCTATTTTTTAAAATTCATTAGTTAAACTCTTTATTTTATTTGCTCTATATATCTCTAGGCTATGGAAATGCCTTTCAATTTCAAAAAAAATAGTTTTTATCTCTTGTTTTACAATTTTTTACCTTTTTTTTAAATTTGATTTTTTTCAATTTTTGAATGCATGGGGTTATGTTAGTAGTGCTCTCATATTGCGTGCATGGTAATGTAGTTTTATATTTGTGGCCTTTGTATCTGATTAGCATGAAGCTAATAGTAACATTGTAATGGTTTTTTAGTAAATTAGATTGATCATTGCAATTATTTTTGAAATTTTCCTTTTGCAATTATTTTAACACACACATGCAAGTACTATTTAAGTAAGTAATGGTTGTTTTATTATGCAAACAAGGGTAATCATTACCTATGTAATATAATGTGTTATTTTTTTTCTTTTTTGCAGAAATGTATTGATAAACTCAAAGAAGGGGATAAAGTTAGGGAGTCAACTTGAAGAAGAAATAGATGGAGTTGTTCATCTGAAAGAGAAAGAGGGAACCTTCACACGATGGCCACTAAAATATTTGTAGAAAATGACATAGTTGAACATGTTTATCATGTACTAGTTAATGTTAGACATCTTGGCTCATTGCTTTATGCAGCATTTTGAATGTGTTGTTCAGGGATCTTAATTGTCATGGTGTATTTGAAAGAATTGGAAACTCTTAGACAACTTTGACATTTTTTATTATATTTACATATATACTCTTAGACAGCTTTCACATTTTGTAACTTGATATATATATATATATGCATTAAAAAAATTTATTGCACATTACCTTTATTTATCATGATGTTCAATCAATATTTTAATTCTAGCATGTTGTAGCTTGTTCATATATGTAATATTTTTTTTTTTATGTTTTAGTTCAAGTTTAATATTATGTTAGTTTTGCATTATAAAATTTATGGTACTTAATAAATTATTCATTTCATGACTATATTTACTACCAATTAATGGAAACTAGTAAATAAAACTAACTAAATTATGACTAAAGTAATGACCAAAGTAATGACTAAATTAATGACTAAAGAATGACTAAATTAATTACTAAATATATGACTCAAATATGACTAAATTAATGACTAAATTAATGACTAAATATATGACTAAATAAATGACTAGTTAACAACAATCAATGACTAAATTAATGACTAAATAAATGACTAAAATCCTACTGACTAAATCAATGACCAAATTAATGACTAAAATAGTTTAGTCAAATTTAGTGGTGTATAAAATGACTACAAATAAACCACTAAAATAGTCATGTGACTAAAATTAATGACTAAATAAATGACTAAATCAATGACCAAATCAATACCAAATCAATGACCAAATTAATGACTAAATAAATGACTAAAATTGTTTAGTCATAAATTTAGTGTTGTTATAAATGACTACAAATAAACCACTAGTAGTCATGTGACTAAAGTTAGTCATTTATATGCAATTTTTAGTAGTTTATTTAGTCATATATTGTTGTTTGTGTACTAGTGGAGACAAAATCAAAAAACAAAGAGGATGTAGTTGAAATTCCTCCCACACTAGATAAAGAAGAATTCAAAATTCAAAATGTACTTGAATCTTAGGAGAGCTCAAGCAGCTCTGAAAGTTCTGAGGAAGATGATGAACAATGTCCTCATCCTGAACCCGTGAGGAGGTCTACACGTGAAAGGTGACAACCAGATAAGTATGGATTATCTATGTTGGATTCTAGTTGTGCCTATGCTTTTATTACTAATACTGATGAGCCTAGGATTGTAAAAGAGGCAACTGAAATGTCTAATTTGGATTCTTGGTTGGAAGCCATGAATGAAGAAATGTCATCATTAAAGAAAACTGATACTTGGGATCTGGTTCCATTGCTTGAAGGAAAAAAAGTTGTTGGCTGCAAATGGGTATTTAAAAAGAAAATAGGTCTGGATGGCAGTATTGAAAAGTATAAGGCGGAGTTGGTTGTGAAGGGTTATTCCCAGGTAGAGGAAATTGATTATGGATAAAAATTTTCTCTTGTAGCAAAGCTAACATCTATCAGATTTCTTTTGTCACTTACAGTAGCATATGATTTAGAGATTGAACAGATGGATGTGAAGACAACATTTCTTCATGGTGATCTTGAAGAAGAAATTTATGTCCCAGCCTGAGCATTGTGTGGAAAAAGGTAAAGAAAATCTAGTTTTTTAAGTTAAAGAAATCTCTCTATGGTTTGAAACAGTCACCTAGAAAGTGGTACTAGAAATTTGACACTTTTGTTTTTTCATTGGGATTTGTAAGATCAAAATCTGATCATTGTGTGTATTACAAAGCTGAGAATAATCGTATTTTAATTATTGCCTTGTATGTGGATGATATGTTATTCATTGGGAATAGTAAGTTTATGATTTCTGATCTAAAATCTCAGTTGTCTATAAAATTCAAAATGAAAGATCTGGGTGCAACTAGGTATATTTTGGGGATGGAAATAACCAAGGACAGAAAGAGTAGAAAACTTTGGCTCAATCAAAGTAAGTATATTTTAACATTTTT
>VDFB02361093.1:0-36436 GCA_007258455.2 Sequoia sempervirens
AATGGAATCTAACACAATGTCTATAAGATTAACTATTTTACTCCATTACAAGTAGAATTTGAAAGTAAGCCCCTAAGCAACAAGATACATTGTCCACCGCTTTGATCAATGGTAAATTGGATCCTCCATGTCACACTTAAGATACAGGCTACCATTCTAACAATTTGTTCTTGAGTTTGGTAACAATATTGATATTAACAAACAATACAACCTTTTTCTGTACAACACCTTATCTGAAATTGAAACAATATAGCGGTCTCATGGAACCTTGTTGAACATGATACGAAGTAGCCTAGGCTAGAGTCTAATAGTGAAGAATTCCATATTGGAATAGTGGTCAAAAAACAAGGGGCATGAATCAGAAATTCGTTCCTCCTAAATGTGCAAACAATACAACCTCTTCTCAACAGCACCTTATCTGAAAATGAAACAATATAGCGTTCTCACGGTGTCTTGTTCAAAATGATAGGATGTCACCTAGGCTAGGGTATAACGATGAAGAATTCCATATTGGAACGATGGCCACAAAAAATATGGCATGAATCAGAAATTTGTTCCTCCCCATGTGTAGATATGTATGTATGTCACAGTGGATGCAAACAATATTGATATATAGTGATTGGTATGTTACTTTTTGTTGGGTCATTCTTGGAATGATAAGTTTTATTTTTGTTGATAAATGGAAGATTGATGTTGCCATTGATCACATTGGTGGATAGTGTATGTTCTAGGTTGGTTGTGTTGGAGGAATATAGATTGTTTCTTAAATTATTTATGGAGAGATCTGTAAATGTGCATTTTTTATATTATTTGTTTTGATTATATTCTAGATGTGCCAACAAAAAAATTGGAATGTAGAAAGGTTTGCTATTTAAAAATTGAGAATGGACCTTGTTAGCTTTTGATGGTTTAATTAAATCTTTAGCTGTTGTATTCTTATCGCAATAGAACTTGTGGGAAGCCACTGGCGTTGCAGCTCTTTCTTTTACAAAGAGTGGCTCTAGTAATGTTGATGGACTCTAGCTCTCCCCAAGCTACTCAGCAACTGTCAGGCCCCGATCCTGTAAGTTTGTTCCTTGTTTATTCTCTGTTCCTGCCATGTGTATTGGTTGTTTCCCATGTGCATTGAGCAAACTGCAAACATGCTTTGCTTGCATTTGCAGCCTTTCTGGTATGTAGTGTGGCCTGTTTAGGTTTGATGTATTTATGTGGCTTTCATGTCTTTGTTTGTTGGCTATTTGGGAGTAGCCTATGTTTAGCTATTTATGTGTGTTCATTTTTAGTGGAGTTGCATATAGCTTTCTTTTTGTTTCCATATTTCCTATGCACTGTCTAGTGGTAATTATAAACTTGTTGATAGCCATCGTATCTATTGAATGGTGATGGATTGCAAAATTACTTTGTACGTATTTGTTGAAATCATGATTGTTTCATTGAAGTCTTTCGCTTTATGTTCATGGTTGCACCACTATATAGTTTATGTTTTTTTCTACAAGGAATTGTTGAAAATTATTCTATAGCTTCCCAGCATGCGCCAGCCACCTCTACCACCTTTCCCCCGACCACCAGAAAATTTGGGCTGATGGTCGGCCAAGAGGCTGTTGGCCTTATTGTACTTTGTAAGGTGTTTTTGGCTATCGTCCTTTATCTTTGGTTATAATATGGGGCTATAGACTTGTAGTCAACAATGCCTTTTTGTAAATGGCATAGACTGTTCAGTTGCTTTGCTGACTTTAGAATGATGCTTTTTTCAAAGTGCATATATGTCAATTTAACTAGCTTTCGAGACGTATACATTGATGTGGAATTTTTTTTCAACTCCAAATACATCTATACAATGTGTTGGATGTATATGTATGGGTCTATTCCTTTGAGATATATGCATGGGAAAAAGTATGTTTCTCTTTTGTAGTGTTTTATTCCTATTTCCTCCACTGTGAATATGTGTGTATGTGAAATTAGATGTAGAGACCATCTGTATGTATTGCAGATATGTTTGTTTGTGAAATTAGAGACACACATTATTCATCCGTATGTGTGGAGATGTATGTGTGTGGAATCAAATGCAAATAATATTCATATGTCCTGCTTGATATGTTTGTTCTTTTCATATGTTAATGTTGATTCCTATTTGATCTATGGTTCCTATCCTGTGGGGATGGTTGCAAGGTGATAAAATAGTTCATGTCCTTCACAGTGGCATGTTGCTGGCTATTTTTGTATGGTCTAAAGGATGGTTGATATATAGCTTTCCATTGTAACAAACCCTTATTGGGGTCTGGACAAGTAACAACTATCCTTCAATGAGGACATTGACTTTTTATTGTTCTTGAACCATAGCGACCAAACAGGAACCATATGCAAATTAGTCATAATATCAACTAATGTTTAATTTTGTTGGCCTTGTCTATTGGTGCACCAACTAATTTTTATTTGAAAATGAAAAGATATCAACCAGCTCTACTCCAACCAGACCCCTCTACACGAAAAGGTTTAGAAGATGGCAAGGCTAACGAAAATTTTGACCAAAGTTCACACAAATAGGGGATATCCACCCATCTTGCATGTCAATTGTTAGACACACACACACACACACACACATATACATTATTTGAATTTTCCTCGAGACATTATATGCAAAAGGTTGTATTGTTTGTTAGAAACAATATTATTTTAGTAATTCTTCGCATTTTCTAGCTATTCTAATTTTGAGGTGTTGTTGAGACCATTTTTTTTCTATTTGTTTAAGGTTCCTATGAAAATTTGAATGTGTACAATGAAACAAGTGTTGTGAAGACATGTTTTTCTTTACTAATAATAGAGGGTTTTGAATAATTTGGGTAGGCCAGGTCTTGTTTTATTAAACAATAAAGATGCACCATAGATAGAAAAGGAACATGGTATCTAATGAATATTGTTTCTATTACAAACTAGAGAAAATCCCTAGCCACAAAAAACACAATCCTTAAAGAAAAATCCACAGAAAATTGATGGTAACAAACCCATTCTTGAAAATATATTGTTCTCTCAATGGAATGTCATTGAAGATTGAGACAATAGAGCCTTTTCAATAGCAGTTTCTCAAAAATTAAATGATATAGCTAAAGCAAGAGAACAATAATCAAGAATGCCCAATGGAATCTAACACAAAGTGTATAGGATTAACTATTTTATTCCATTCCAACCATAACCACAAAACAAAAGCCAGCAAATATAGTTCCTTAAGGAGAATTGGAAGACTTGTCAACATCACCTTTTTTGAGGATGAGACAATATACCCCAAGATATAGAAGAGAAACCAAAAAACACTGCATAACATGGACAATTATATTGGAATCGAAACATAACCACAAAATGGAAGCCATAAACAAAAACCCACAAAAAGTCATGGAAATAAACTAGAGTTGAAATTTACTTATGCCTCAACAAAACCCTATCAAAAAATTCATACAATATAGCCTTCTCAACAACACTTTGTCAAAATTTAATAGTGACAAGCCCATCCAAAAAACATACTTGTTTGTTTAACTTATCAAAATTTGAAGCAATTAACAGTGCCTTATTGCAGATTAGACAATATAGGGTTCCAAAAACTATAGGCCACAAATGAAACAATGTGGAAAATGGTATTACTGGCATGCAGCTTTTCCCGCTTAGTTCAAATAGACCTCTGCTCGCTGGCTGTCTCCAATATGCATTCTTCCCCCAAGCTTGCAAACATAGCCAGAACACAAAGCCCATAAATAGAAACACATGAAAATTGACAACCTCAAATACATGGAAAACCATACACACAAATGGTGAACCAAAAATGAGGTAATATAGTGTACTTAGAAACTATTTAGTATTTTGTGAACAACAGCTTATCAAGACTTCAAGCGATCAACAGTACCTTCTTGCAAATCAAGCAATATACCTTGGAATAGACTATGAACCATGAATTAAAGAATATTGGTAAGGGTGTACATAGATATATATACATAGATATACATATATATACAAGAATTGTCACAACCCACACCTTTTGCAACCATCTCCACATGCAAAAATCACAAGATTCCCTCCAACTAGCTTCACAAAAATTCCACCGCCAATTGACGCACTTGAACCTTCACAGCAGTATACCCTCCTCACTCATTTATGATATCAATGTAGCGGTGACAGTTGCACATATATATATACATATACATAGATTTATATATGTACATATATATGAAACCCAAGAAAAATCACAGTATCAAATCCATGCAAAATGATGTAGAGAAAACCAAAACGATAGATGAAGCAAGATATTTGAAACAATCAATAGTTCCTTATGGCAAATCAAGCAATAGAGCCTGTCATACTGCATGAACCACAAATCAAGAAAAAATGTGAAGGGTTTCTTCAACATGGAGCTCTTCCCACTTGCTTCAAACACACGTTTTCTCGCTAAGTTTCCTACATAAAAATAGGAAAAATATTATCAGAGATGAAACTTTTCTTTTGCATTTGCAACCATCTCTCCATTCAAAAAATAAAAAATAACCTACAACCACCTTCGCAAAAGATGCACAAAGCTTAATCTAGCTTGCATTCTCACAGAAGCTTACCCTCATCGCTCATGGATCTCATATTAGGTATAGCAACAAAATGACACCAAACAATGCCTTACTAAATTTTTTTGAGTATATGTATGTGTATATATATGTATGTGTGTATATATGTGGATTTTTGTATGTAAATATGTATATGTGTATATATATACATATATATATGTCTATATATATATGTATATAGACATATATATATGTATATGTATATTTTTGGATGGCTTTGCTACTATTAATTTCCAAGAAGGTGTTGTTGGGAACGCTATGTTGTTTCATTTTTCCATAAATTTTTCTTGAGAATGGGGTGTGTTATCATAGGTGACAATTTTCTTTTGCTTTGTAACCATCACCCCATGCAAAAAACACAAAATAACCTCTACTCAGCTTTGCACAAGCTGCACAAAGGTTGATTGAGCTTGCACTTTGTGAAAAGCATGGTGCGCTTTCTCACAACCTTGATAGTGTGTATAGCAACAAAATGATACCAAACAATGCCTTATGGATATTTTCCAAGTCATTTGTTTTGTACCCTAAGTCATTAAATGGTAGGTGTTGTTAGAACCATTTCCACTGCATGCACTACATCGAATAATTAATATTGATACGAACCAACTTTCAATTTCACTGGCCTCCTCTACCCATGCGGCAGGAAATGTCCCACCCTATTCCAAAGGCATCCAATAACTACCTCTGCCACCTTTTACATAGGCATTGGAAGGAAAAAAAAGGGAGGTTGAAAAAATATGCTGGCCAAAGTTATAACGCATTTGCCACCTGCTACCCAGATTAGTGTGCCACAGGTTGCATACCGTAAATGAAATAATGTCACAGAGATTTCTTGTATGTGTTGCATACATTTGCAATGGTTGCAATAATACTTTGCATTTAAAACTCACCAAGAAACCTCCATAAAAGACAACAAAAAAATGGAAAAGAGATAAACAACCCATGCCTGAAATGATTTAAAAGAGTGAAGTGGTAACCTAGGATAGCAATAAGCCCGCCTTCCAATGTCAAATAGCGCATTAGCACCTCCACAACATTTTCCCATATCTTCTTGACGGATTTGCACTCATAGCCCCAACTTTCCAACTTAATCAATCAATTTCTTTCGTTTGTCATCTTTGAAGAATTGGGCCATTGATTCCTCATTACTCTTCTTATCCTTGTAACCATCAATATCCCAGTCACAGTAGCAATCAATTCCTCATTTGCATCCACTTCCAGACCCTTTATCTGAAGCTTATGGTTATGCCAGTAGGAAACAAATTCTGCCAAGGCATTAGGGTCATGCCCATGCAATATTTCCAAAAATAGCATAAAATTCCCATGGTTGAGAATCTTCCATAGCTTCCTTTTCTTCCTCAGGCCCATGCAAGAGTGCAGTTCAATCCTGCTTTTGTTGCCACCCATCTCTTCAAACACCAGAAGAAGAAAACACTTGCAAAATTCACTCAACTGAAAGCCAAGACTCCAAACAAAACCCACAAAGCGTGTGAGTTGGTGCTTGATACTCAAGATTAAATGCCTCCACCGCATCAACTTATCCAACGCCATCATTTCTCATTAACATCCTAGCTTTCTCGAGAAGGATCAAGCCCTCCTCCCATGCATGAAACTCATTTAATTTGACAACCTCATTGGCAAAAAAATATTCCAATGAGTTTCCTTCTTGGAATATGTGGGAGACGTGAGTCTCATCACAAGAACTTAACGTGATTATAGAATCTTTAATTAATTGATCCACATTCCAACTTGGCTTATGAATGCCATAGAGATAGTTGATTGTGTTTAAGGAATCACCTTCAACCCATATTTCAGAGTAGCCCCTATCCACAACATATTTTATGCTTATAAACACAGCCTGTGCCTCCACACAGTGATTGGTATGATTTACCAACGAGAGTGCCACCACACCTAAGAGTCTACCATCTTCATTCCTCAACACCTCCCACAACCTGTAGACCCGAGATTACCCTTCACTTCCTTGTCAAAATTAACTTTAGCCCAACCTAAAGGAGGTGGTTGCCACTTAGTACTCAATCTAGCATTCAAGCTAGATTTAGAATTCATAGTAGGAACAGAGGGGATCTTCCAATTAGAAATCACCAAGAGGTCATATCCAACCAAACACGTAGCAGGGGCACAAGAAGATGACTTACAATTAATGAGAGAAAAATTCTCTAGAATTGCTCAACGAATCTTGATGAAAAGACTTCCAACTTTGAGCTTAGATTCCCAAAATATTATGTTGTTTCATTCTTTCCAAAGCCCCCACGCAATATGCAGGGCCATAAGGTCCCAAATCCCACTGTGAATATGGGAAGTAGAGGAGAATTTCCACCAGTCAGTAAATCAATTAACAATTATAATAACTAGATATCCAAATTTATCACTATTAATCCATAGCAATTCACACATACATACATAGTCAAAATAAAACATCATTATTCCCACCTTTAATCCAAATTACAATGCAACTAGGGAAAGGGTACCAACAACCGTTATAGCTAACTTCACACAACATAAGCTCCTAAACAGTGTGTAGATTGAGTTGATTTTTTGGGGTTTTATTCAAATGCTAGTTAATATCTCATAACTATTGTTTTGGCTTCTAGGGGTTTTCGTTGAATGCGGGAGAGTTCACTAAGTGTGTAAAGGTAAAAAATTCACCATTTAGACTTGAGATCCAAAACGCACCCTCAAATGACCCAATAACCATTCACTTTCACCATTGATTAACATTTTTAAAAACCCTATTTTTGTCAATATTAGGGTGTAATTATAACAATTTTATTATTTATAACTGCTCAAAAGTGAATTGGTAAAACTCAGGGGTTAATGTTGGAGGTTCACGTTAGTGGTCATAATATTTTGTAACATCATGTGTTCCATCCACCCTTCACATCGGAAACCACTCGACATTTAACCTGAATGATATTCATCATGGGTTCGGCAGTGGATAATTTCCTGTGCTATTTTCATTTTACCTAGGCAGTCTCCATTTTCATCATGCACTCATGGTTTTCATAAGCACTACTAAACCCTCAACGGACAGATTTGGCTTGCCCTTCATGATTTTAGGTAATGTCTAACCATCATTTCTCCTTTCAAAATGCAAATAATGGTATCACTCCCCGATCCATTTAATTTACATTTTGGACCTCGTGAATGGTTTCTTGGTTGTTTGATTATGTGGTAATTATAAACACATTTTTTAACCAATTTCATCATTTCTTATCATGTTGTATCCACTATGTGATTCTTTCTATGGTTTAAGGTAACATTAACTCTATTGTAAGCATATGTTTATTTATTTTAATCTAATTGAAAACAAAACACTAAATGAAACCTTATACTAAAGAAATTTAAATGAATTCAAATCAAACAAAGTTTTCTTCAGAGCCGTTTCATCTTCCTCTATCTCCAGGAATTTGAAGTTGCTGCTCTCAGATTTGATGTAAGCTTCTCCAAATGGCTGCTGTAGAACGAGTATGCAAATGAAAATCTATTCTATATGCTGGTGAAGATGGGATTGCTGATACAGATATGGACAGGGGCTGTGATTATGCACAGGGGCTGTGAATGAAATGTATCATGATTCTATTGCTATTGCTATATGATCTCTCCTATACTCATCTATGCCATGAAAGTAATTCTATGAATGCTAAGTGAGTGCTATGAAATTTTCTCCGGTAGCGAATTTTTAATTGAAAAGCTTATATCATTTGAAGCTCCCAAGCAACAGATTTATAGATTTTTTGCGTGCTCCATCCCGGGTCGTGGGTAAGAATCTACTACTGCAGATTGTCCGGGTAAGCTCTGAAATGGTGAGAGATGGAGAGGTTGAGGAAGAAATGGGGAGGCTGAGAGAGGTTGGAGAGAAGGATGGATTCCGCTCTTCAACCCACTCTGAACAAGTTCTCCGCATTGCAAACGTAGAAATTTAATTTTCCGCTTTCAACCGCTTGCTTCCGTGAGTTGAAGATAAATCCCAAATTAAATAAATAAACAAATTCTATTTAATTGCATTGCACTTTTGATTTTTTGATTTTAAAACTATGGAAGATTTATTAAATATTTTGAAATATTTAACTGTAATATGACTTTAGAAGAATTTGAAATTTTAAAAGATTTAATTAAATTTTTTTGGAAATATTTAATTATAAATAGATTTTTGAATCAAATTAGAGGAATTTTGAAATGATTTTAAGAGTGAATATCTAAATTGGATTAGAGGAAATAATTAAATATTTTGGAATATTTAATTGTAAATGATATTTAGAAGAAGAATAATATTTTAATCTTTATTTGAATAAGATATTCAAACGAAGATTATTGATAATTAATATAAATAAATCATAATGTTTATTTAATTAATTAAGAAATGAATATGAAAAGATGATTAAATAAACTTATTTATTTAATCGAAATGAAAGAATGAAGAAATATATAAATAAATTTGGTTTAAATTTATTTATAATATGGAATTAAAGATTTTAATTAACATTAAAATATTTAATTAATTACTGCATAATATGATGTGACCATTTTTAGGTGTATACATTTTGCCCCTCTTTGAAGTGATGTGTTTTACACACTGCTTCAAAGAATTTTGAATTTTGCCCCAAATGTTGACTGTCGAAATAATGATATGTATATGCCCCTGCGAACGATGAATCGATAAGATTTTCAATTTTTGTGAATTTTTTTGATTTTTATGAATTTTTATGAAATTTTCAATTTTTATGATTTTGAAGATGTCGATTCATTGTTCGAAACTAATGATTTGAAAAAAAAATTGACCCGAAGAGATATGAAATGAAAATTTGATGAAGAAATTGCCCCTGCTATGTTAAAATATGATTAAATGCCCCAATTTTGTGTATTGAGATGCCCTGATTTGATGATGTTTGTCTGATAAATTTGTTCCCAAGGTTGTTGGAGAACAAATAGTAGCTAAGAAATTTGCTTTTAAAGTTGTTAAAAACAAATAGTTGTTGATAAGTTTGCTTCTAAGGTTGTTAAAAACAAACATGATTTGATAAATTTGTTTTCATGATGATGAAAAACAAAAAGTTGATATTCAGATTTGGTTGATGAATTTGTTTCTAAAGTTGTTAAAAACAAACAAAATTGTGATAAATTTGCTTTCAAAGTTGTTGAAAGACAAATCGGTTGATATGTTGATAAATTTGTTTTCAAAGTTGTTAAAAACAAATAGTCGAATGATGTATTCTGATTGGATTGATTTGATTGATTTGATGATCCATTTTGATTTGAGTAATTGTATGATCTTCTGATGTTATTGATGATTTGATCTTCTGATGTAGGAATAGGTGGTGTGAGACCAACAACAACTGGGGGTAGCACCTCATAGTGTTTTCATGTGATCATTTTTTATTTTTATTTTATTCAGACATTGTATACTTTGCCAGCTTTTGGGAAAATTTATGAATGCAAAATGCAGATTCTAACATGAATGCAAATCTATACTAACCATGCAGGACATTCATACAATATTGCCATTTGGAGAACTTATTCATGCTTTTTGTATCATCATAGAGCTTTGAAATGTTGAAAGTTAATACAACCATCAAAGGGTATGTTAGCACCAGTGATGACCTGAGTATTGCTTTCATGATTTTTAATATAGCAAGTTAATACAAGCATCTAGGTATAATTGAACCGAGATGACCTGAGTATTGCTTGCATAAACAGAGAAGAGTTAACCCATTTCCCATGCAAATTCAAATTTCATCTATGATACATAGAATATATCTCACACTCAATTTGCATAGTACTCAATGATTTCACAAACAACAAACAAATAAAAAATCATACTCCTTTCCTTGCTTTTCTAGTTCAAGACATCATTAAATTGCTCCAGATATATATAGAAAATCAACAACCATTCAAATCCTGCTTAAAGTATTTCAAACATTATTCAGATTAAGATCATCCAAGTTTTAGTTATCATTATTGATATTCTCGTTTCGATAGTTGTTTGGGATCATGTTGTTTTGATTTTCATTGGCATGAATATGTTTGTGATCGATTTGATACGACAATGTTTGTTTTGTTTTGTCAAACTGTTTTATGTCTGTTTTGGAATATTCTGAAAGCTCGTTGCCCCTCTCTTGTATGTTTCTGCGTTTTGCCCTCAGTGTAAACACAACCTAAAGATAAAAGATATGTACAATTTCATCAAGCCATGATGAAACCTAAAGATTCCCACTACATGATATGGATAATGAAAGATATATACAGATGATTGACATGGATGGATGATGCCGAAAGACATAAACTAATAAATGGAGGAACCCATTTTTATCACAAGTAGCGCTTGTTTGCCAAGTTTTCACCACTTATTTTTATTGCACTTTTTCAAGATTTTTCTGATTTTTTTTACTTTTCGTGACTTTTATGATTTTTTGATTTTCTTAGGACTTTTAAGATTTTTTTTGATTTTCTCGTAGACTTTATGGATGATTTTTAAAAAAAAAATTCTAAGGACTTTTATGATTTTTTTGATTTTCTTTAAGATGAAATGAGATGATATGACTAATTGAAGGAACAAGATTCCCCACAATATAAGAGAAGATGCATGACAAAGGATATGGTATTGAAGATTTGGATGAAGTGAATAGGATAAGATGTATGATTTTCAAGAAGATCCTTAACCTTGTCAAGATCAAAGGTGGAAATGTAAGGAATGGGCATAGAAATGACCATGAATGATAAGATGGATGAAACTTGTCCCTAAATGTAGAGTGCGAGAGGAATATGGAAGATATGATATGGATGATAGGGAGATGGAGGAAGGACTTAAGCATCAAGTTTCACAACCAAATATCCCTCTAATAAACCATGGCAATGGGAATTAGAATCCTAAATGTTGGCAGATTAATGATATGATGGAAGAATCTAAGGACTTATGCAAAAGTTTGGATTAAAGAAGAATGATGGGGGGTGAATGTTGGATAATGGATAGGAGTTTGGAAGACCTGTTGATGGATAAATGGAAAGGTTGAAAAGATCAACATTGGCACACACCTTGAAGGGTGGTGGAGTGATGGAGGAAAATGGATTTGGAAGGTGATAGGTTATTAGATGGAAAATTGGAGGAAACTTTTGGATTAGCAAATTTGGATGCGAATTTAGATTTTATTGCTTCTATGAGACTTTTAGGAATCCACATGAATTTTGACTTTGAGTTTTTCTTTGTGGACCTTTGTGGCCGTTGACATTTTTCTTTTTGATTTATGGACCTTTGTGGTCTTTGAAAATTTCCTTTTTGCTTTGATGGGCCTTTGTGACCTTTGGAAATTGCCTTTGCTTTGATGGGCCTTTGTGGCCTTTGAAAATTGCTTTTGCTTTGATGGGCCTTTGTGGCCTTTGAAAATTGCTTTTTGATTTTTTGGATCAAATTTTCTTTTATTTTTGCATGACTCTTCGAGGAGACATGTTGATCCTTTGATACATGTGGATTTTGATATAGAAGCTTTTCATATTTGGCATCCAAATTGCTTCCAAGAGCAATGGGAGGGGTGGATTGAGGTGAATGATATGGAGGTATGATGGATGAGTTAATGAAGGAAGAATTTTGAAAGTGGATCAAGGATGTGTGTTTTTGTTGTTCTTGAAGAATAGGAGATGGAGAAATGTGGGACCCTAATATGGATGAAAGGATTGATGAGCTAGGGTTGGAATGATAAGGACCAAGGATAGATGAATGGTTTGATGAACTAGGATAAGGACCTAGGATAGATGGTGTTTTTATTGGACTAGGATAAGGACCTAGGATAGATGGTGTTTTTATTGGACTAGGATAAGAACCTAGGATGGATGGAGAGTTTGATGGACTAGGATAAGAACCTAGGATGGATGGAGAGTTTGATGGACTAGGATACCTAGGTTGAGTATGAGGTGTATAACCAAGGCCATAAGAATATGGATGTGCTTGGACAGAAAGGGGTTCTAGGATACCTTGCTCATGAAGACCTAAACCTTTTCCTTTGTAATTCATAATTTCACACATTTGTTTACCAATGGGATATGTATTGTTTGTGAAACAAGATGCGAGTCCATTGTGAAGAGGATATGATATGGATGAGAAGATAGGTTTTGGAAGTAAACCAGAATGGATAAAGGAGGAGGATCCCAATTTATAGGTGTGGGGTTCATGGATAACTTGAATAGGTGTGATAGGCTCTTGACATGGGGATGATGGGGTGTTTTGATCTTGACTTGGAAAAGGATTATGAAATGGTATGAAAGGAATATCTTGATCATGAGGAGGATAATCATCTTCATGGGATGAAAGGGTATCCTTGAATGGAAGATTATATTGATCTTGATGAGGAAGGGAATCATGAAATTTTGTAGAAATCATATCTTGATCATCAATTGGTAAGACATCATTAGATAGGATGGAAGAAATATCATGCTCTTGTAATGCAATAGAATCATGGGATGGTATGGATTGATTAGATGATGACGAAGAAGAACTTGGAGGAACGTTTGTCTCTTGAGATGGAAGAGGATTATCATGGGTGAATAATGAAAGGAGGGGATCATCATATGGTCCTTGAGAGATGGGATCTTGATCAAAGATAGGAAGGGTTTGTAGAATGTTTTGATCAAGATGTGTAGATTGAAATGAATCATTGGATGTAAAGGATATGATAGAAGAAGGTGATTGAATGAAATCATTATCTTGAGTGAAAGAATCATGAGATTCATTTTGAATTATGGGGGATGAAGATAAATGCATGACATGACAGGATTGGTCAATTTTATTTGAGGGCTTAGATTTGGGCTTCTTATGTAACCTTTGCAAAAATTCAAAAACATTGAATTTGGATGATGTTGCTTTTGGAGGAGAAGAGGTTACCTTCATATTTCCGTCAAAGGACTTCATAGTTGTGCCCCCTTGTATTTCCTTGATTTTCCTTTGGAGTGCTCTTGTTTGTTGGGGAAAACTACTAAGATCATTTAATGGAGTTTTAGTCTTTTCAGGATCTTCCTTAATTTTCTCCATATTGTAGTTAGAGGGCAATTTGGCACCTTGGTTTGCTAAGAAAAGAAAGTAGCCTTCTTTATCTCGCTCTAACATCTTGTCCAAAATTATGTGAAACTGTGGATCCTGTTCAACTTCTTGAATCATTTCATCGGTTATCTCATTATTTGAACTATTCCTAGTACGAAACCTATGAAAAAGATTTTGTTCCTTATCACCCATGTTGTAAAGTGGACAATAGGCATATACTTTTGAAATGTTCTTCTAGACTTAGATCATAGGTTTATAAGTGCAAAAATGATAATGTCTTGATCTGATAAGATGAAAATCTTATGATATGATCAAATGACGTTTCTAACTCTTGATTGTGGCTTCCAAGATGAAAGGATATCAGAATCCTGTTGGGGAAGTTGAATCAATAATCAAAACTTGTTTGAAAAGATGCACTATTTTGAGATTTGATCCTAGTCTTGAAAAATGATGAGTGTGATCAATGTAATTGTGAGTTTTAGATGATCTTTACTGAATTAATGTATTGAAAATACATCAAGCAAGTTGTAGAATAGTTGTTTTAAGCCCTATGCTAAACAAGAAGTGTATGACCAAAATGTTGTTCAAAAATTGTTTTAAATGTGTTTTGCCATACGCATAAACAGCTCAAACAGCACTCACCTTAGTACTCAGCAGTCACCTGCAAATCAACAGCCCACATCTTAAACCGCTGGCCGACTCATTACCAGCCATGCTGTCACCTCGAAGGGCTTCCATGTTTTGTTCCTTCCAGCGACTCGTGAGTGGACGAAGTGGATTACCTGATCCCTCTCGAAAGCAAAACAACTCTGGCGCTATATGGTGAGTATCTTGGGGTAGATTCTTCCCTCACCGATTTCCGTCAATGTTTGAACCGACTCAGCGAAGGCCACACTAGGTCTTCAGAGTAAGGGTTTCGCTTAGTGCAAAATGATAGACTCCCTTGAGAGACCTCCCTACCTTTAGAACAAAGGCTTTGGGGATGGTTATCAATGCACACTACCATCAAAAGAGGGTTTCCCCAATTTTGCTTTAAATTTTAGAGTGGGGTGGAATAGCCTGGCTTTGGCTTGAACCCACTTGAGTCGTTCCTCTTGGGTGAGTACTTTTTCCCACAAGAGCAGGCTCTCTACAAGGTTTTAACAAAAGCTGTAAAATGCATAAAAGGAAATAGGTGAGTTTGGCATTTTGATCACCCAGTTAAGGGGAGAGCATAGGCCTATCACCGAAGACAAAGCAAACAAAGGTTCAATTGTTAAGCACCAAATGAAAATTTTCTAAACTCAGTGAAGATTTTGCTTCACATAAAAAGAAAATTCATTTTAAGCCCAAATTGAAAGATGAAGTGTCTACCCTAGGATTGCTTCATTTTACCTTAGATGACTACCCTAGGATTGGTTAATTTTATGCTTAAAATGACTACCCTAGGATTGGTTCTTTTTATGTTTTAAATGATTACCCTAGGATTGGTTAATTTTATGCTTTAAAATTATTAACTGTCCGCGGCTGCGTCGGAATCAGTTAAACTAATCTAGAGTTACAGATTACATAATACATTCTTTAAAAATTTGCGCTGCAAAAGACATTATAGGCACTGCAAAATTAATTACAGGCGCTGCAAGACTGATTAAGAGCGCTGCAAGACTGATTAAGAGCACTGCAAAACGGATTATGGGCGCTGCAAAACGGACTATGGGCGCTGCAAAACAGATTATGGGCGCTGCAACAGACTTCAGATGTGCTAAACTGGAGATGACATTTTTGAAACGTGTCGTCTGCGCTATTCCGCTGTTTTTACCTGTAACCTGTCAAAAGAAACTACAAATAAAACATTAAAAAGGGGGCAAGAGCCCCACGGTGGGCACCAAAAATGTGTTATGCTTATTTATGTTAATCTAATTGAAAACAAAAACACAATAATGAAACCTTAATCTAAAGAAATTTAAATGAATTCAAATCAAACAAAGTTTTCTTCAGAGTCATTTCATCTTCCTCTATCTCCAGGAATTTGAAGTTGCTGCTCTCAGATTTGATGTAAGCTCCTCCAAATGGCTGCTGTAGAACGAGTATGCAAATGAAAATCTATTCTATATGCTGGTGAAGATGGGATTGCTGATACGAATATGGACAGGGGCTGTGAATGAAATGTATCATGATTCTATTGCTATTGCTATGATTCTATACTATCTATGCTTATGAAAGTACTCTATGAATGCTATGAGTGCTATGAAATTTGCCTATAGTTATTTTACTAAAAGCTTCTATATCATTTGAAGCTCCCGGCAGCTATATTTATAGATTTTTGCAGGCTCCATCCCGGCTGGCAAGAATCTACGGCTGTGAGATTGTCTGGTAAGTTTGAATGGTGAGAGATGGAGAGGTTGAGAAGAAAATGGGGGAGGTTGAGAGGTTGGAGAGAAGGATGGATTCCTGTCTTCAACCCACGGGAACAAGCCTGCACAGAAACAGAGAAATTTAATTTTTTGTTTTAACCGTTTGCTTCCCGGGAGTTGAAGATAAATCCCAAATTAAATAAATAAATAAATTTATTTAATTTATTGCATTTGATTTTTGATTTTTTAAAAACTATGGAATATTTAATTAAATATTTTGAAATATTTAATTGTAATATGACTTTAGAAGAATTTGAAATTTTAGAAGATTTAATTAAATATTTTTGGAAATATTTAATTATAAATAGACTTTTGAAGAATTTTGAAATGATTTTTAAGAATGAATATTGAATTAGAGGAAATAATTAAATATTTTTAGAATATTTAATTGTAAATAATATTTAGAAGAAGAATAATATTTTAATCTTTATTTGAATAAGATATTCAAACGAAGATTATTGATAATTAATATAAATAAATCGTAATATTTATTTAATTAATTAAGAAATGAATACGAAAAAATGATTAAATAAACTTATTTATTTAATCGAAATAAAAGAATGAAGAAATATAAATAAATTATTTAAATTTATTTATACGCAGATAGAATTCAAAGATTTTAATTAAATATTAAAAACATTTAATTAATTACCAGACAATATGATGTGACCATTTTTAGGTGTATATACACCTATCATACATCCTTTCTTTCATTTTGTATAGATTGGTACTGTGAATATATTTTGACTAGAAATTCTCAGTTTCCTTTGTAGCTTCTAAGATTTCGTCCGACAAAGGATTATTTTGCCCCTACAATTTTGACCACATGTCTCAGAGAAATTCATGGATTTGTCTATTTAAAAATTATTATCATGAAACCATAAAACTTGTATGGGTTTTGAGTAATACTCTTTGCTTCTTTTGCATATATCCTCCTAAAACCCACATCTAGTGCCCATCCTGTTAAGAAATTGTTATCATGTGAAACCATTAATTATATTAGACTTTCTTCTAAAATCCTTACTTTTTTGGCATATATATCTAAAACTCCACATCTCAGAGCTTAATTATGAATTCATTATGTAATGAAACCCTAAAATTTTATGGCATATATCTAAAACCGACATCCTCAGATTTAATAAGGAATACGGTAATGAAATCCTGTACTCTATGGGATTTTTAAAAAACCCTTGCTTATTTGGGCATAAATCTGATAACCCACATCTTTTTTTTCTAATTAAGGAATTATTATCATGAAGCCGTAAAATTCAATGGGATTTTTTCTTTAAAAACCCTTTTCTTTTTTGGGCATATATATGAATGTCCGTTTCTATTTTCCTGTGATTAAGGAATTATTATCATGAAACCCTCAAGTAGTATCGGCTTTTTCTTCAAACAACGCTTACTTTTTTGGGCATATATCTAAAATGCCATGTTTGTATTTGTCTTACTTGTGTTTAAATTACTATCCTTTGGATGTCTAATACTACATAGTAGCATACATTTTTTTTAAAATGTGTTAGTTTTTGTCCACTTTCCATTGCACATACAACAAACCACCATACATATATAAGATAAACTTTGTATCCTTTATTCTTTACTTAACAACTTACATTTTTATTGTACTTTTAGATATCCACAAAAAGATATATTTGTTTATACATGAAATTGGATATATATTTCTAGGTTAATTCATAAAATCCTCCTTTATATATCTCGTTTAATTCATAGAAACCTCCTTTAAATTCATAAAAGTGTACACTTCAACTTGCATTTTTATTATATGTATGTATGTTTGTATAAATGGTCATGAAACTATGTATGTATCTTTCAAGTTATGATTGCAAACAGAGCATGACAACATACATCTTCATTTTTTATTTTCCTATAGCATGTGCTTAATAAATTATCCTTGGTACAATCTTTGAATGTTACTTTCATGAAGTACGATTTTAACGATTATATTCATGAAGTGTCTATTTAAATGTTATAAATAAATGAGGGTCTTATTTTCTCACAGGTTATTCCTTACAAACCCCATTTACAAATTCATTAGACCCTCATTTTGGTCCTTGTTGCCCAAAATATCATCAGACATGTCCCCCAACATAATATGGTCTATGTACCACACATTATGGATTTGCCCCTTCTTGAAAACCTTCTCTCTTTCCTCAAAATCCCTTGCATGTACTTCTTTCTCAAGCTTCTCTACCATAGCCTATAATCCTACCCCATTTACCACACTCTCAATCTTGAATGGCCTCTTTGACAAATTGGAAATGCCACAAACTTCAACATCTTCAAATGCAAAGACCTGATTCCACTTCTTCGATATCCCCTCTGCAAGCCCATCAATCACAACACTAACATTCTCCACATTTCATCCCTCTCCTGAGACACCTTTCCCACCTTCAACTCACAACATGTACCCCCTTGAAGGTAAACCAAATCATAACTATAATCTATCTCAATCTACTTCCTCCACTGCTTGTGGCTCAAATTCATGGGAATCTAGGATGCTTCTTAAATAAGGTCTTCCCCAAATTGCTAAGCAATAATGGAATAACAAATTGATCAACCATGAGCATATCATACGACCCACAAAGATTCCTCAAGTGGCTCAAAGGGCTTATAATTAATCTTAAGCTTTGAATACTTCAATACCTTTGAAATGGGAAATATTTGCTCTTTAATCTTAGCCTTGGAAAATTCAAAAGACACCCAAGATGCCTACTTTTCTTCATCATTTTATTATCATAGTTAAAACCCCATAGTTTTCTTTCAATATATTTTTCAAGTTTGTTGCTATCATGGTAGTTTTGTGCAATTAGTTTTTTAATGTTATTGCATGCAATAATTGTGGTGAAGAGGTAGTACGTGGAATAATTTTTGGTTTACATCTATACAACTATACAAATACATCTACAATCACACACACATACACATATATGTATGTATGATATGTTTCTATGCATATATATGTATACAAATCTATCCATTATGTATGAATGTCTAAAGTTTCGATTGCCAACTGACCACAAAATAATACATCTTAATTTTTTATTAATCTTCATATGTATCTATATATATATAAATATATATGTATGTATCAGCATATATGTGTGTGTATATGTATGTATGTATGTATGTTTCTATATATCCATCCACTGTACATATGAATGCCTAAAGTTTCAATTGGAAACTGAACACATAAGAATACATGTTATTTTTTTATTATTCTCCATATATATATATTTTTGTTCATTCAAGTATGTTTGTCCGACTATACAGTATATATATTTGACAACTTTCAATATATTTTTAAGTTTATTTTTATCGTGACAATTCTATGCAATTAGATTTTTAATGTTATTACATGCAACCATTATGGTGAAGATGTAGTATGTGGAATACTTTCTAGTTTACATCTATACATATATGCAAATACATCTACAATGATATATCCACACATATATACATATATATGTATGTATGTGTGAGGTCCATCTTTAGCTGGATCTATGGACATTATGTTTTGTTATTAGTACATGCATGATCATACTTTGATGCATTATATGCTTACATTATATTTTATGATGGATGATTTTGATTCATGAACATTGAGCTTATATATTATGATGCATGTTAGATTAATTACTCTTATGGACCATAATTTAATGAGTATGTTGATTATGATTAATTGATTTACTGATATCTTGAATGATGTGAGAATTGAAATAATGTGCTTAGAGTATAATATGTGATATTGTGTTAATCAAGTGAATTTTTGAATGACAATGCAATGTGAATGCATATTTGGTATTATGTGAGTATAAGTGAATAATAGAATGACTATGCAATGAGTATGATCATTGTGGATTAATGTGGTATAACTGAAAAGATATTGCTTCAGATTGTAACATGTGAATGGATGTTTGAAAAGAAAAATATAAATTATGCATGTGTTTGTGTGTATAGTGAATGTGATATATATTGTACTCCATTATATTAGGTTATGTAATTTGATTTAACTTCGTTTCCAAATGGACTAATGTTTCCATGAAGTGTGCAGGTGAACTTCCCTTAGCCATGGGAGTTGGAGGTTGCCAAACAAACCTTGTTGTGTCACCTTGTTAAGTTAGAGTCTTATGTGTTGTGTTAGAATATTATGTGTTGTGTTAAAAAGTTGTGTATCTTGTGATATGGGGTAAGGGTGTAAGCGTTGAAATTGTTGGAAATCAAATGTGATTCAAAAATAAAGTGGTAAATTTGGATTTCTCATTTAGTGTAGTTTTAAGAGTCAATTTTATCTTGATTTTAATTAATAGTTGCTTATTATACATATTAGGCCTATGACCTAAAGGTTGGGGGGTATTTTCAGATTATAAACTTGGTCATATCTCATTAATGACCGGTGAAGAGAATGAATGCATGCAACCCATGTGAAGGCCATGCCTCATAAAGAAAAGGGGGACAAGGTGGTTGGGGCTGTTGGGAGAAGAAAATCAAAAAGAGAATTGTTTGTAGGGGGGATTCATTCTTGTTGGGAGCAAAAAGAAGAAGAGGAGAGAAGGTGTAGTGCCCCTCAATTTGCTTTCTATCTTTGACAGTCACTTGTTTGTATTTATACATTATGATACTTTGTTGATGGATTCACAGTTATGATGATAGTTGATAACACTTTATTACTAATGTTTATGTTTATGCCATGCTTATTAGATCGATTTAATTGATTGTGTGGATTATTCTTGCTATGGGCACCATGTGATTATCTAATGTATGATTTTATAATGTTATTAGTATTTGATTAGTGTGGGTTGATGTATTATGGTGAGGGGGAACAGTGTCGCAACACTCACTCATGATTGCCCTATGACGTTGCAATTTTCCTCTCACAGTGTGATTGATTGTTTGACTATATACAAGTTTGACGGTGTTGTTTGTTGTAGGTTGCAAGTACCAGGCATCGACTCCACCTGAATTTTCAGGTTTGAGCATTCCTTAAACCCAATAGAGATTGTTGAATTGGAGATAGCATCTGGTCCCCTATGATGAGCCATCATCCTTGACGAGGATAAGTATCATTTTGTCATACCTTGTCTGTGTGGTCAATTCGAGTTGGTTTGTTGATGTTGTCATATTTCCTTTTGTTTCACTTTGCAATTAGGTATTGTTAGGTATTTAGTTCATTTGAGTTATTTATTTGATTAATGTTTTGACTGATTTTAAATTAAAGGAAAAGAGTATTGCAGTCAAAAAGTTATTTTGATAATTTAAATAAATGTTTTAATACAATTGTGATATTGATAAAATAAAATGTTATTAATATTTTATTTGGTTTAAATAAATTAAAATTTATGGTTCAATAAAGAAATATTTAAAGATATATATAAATTATTGTATTGTGCAAGCAAATTAAAATAAAAGGATTAAATTAATAAATTAAATATTTTAATAGTTGATTTAATTGTGTGCAAATTATAAGTTATGGCTAAAATTATAAAAATAATAGTTAAGAGGTAGTTGTCGGTAGTGGGAAAAGAAATAAAATAACTAAATTAAGGAGAGCACATGTAGTAACAAACATTATGGAATAGTAAATAAATTAGTTAAATTTCAAAAGAATAGGGGGGATTTTTGGATATCTTCTGGAAAAACTAATCTTGCTTTCCAAGGAATAATTATTCTAGTTCTTGTAAGCTTGAGTTTCTTGTTCTTGGAAGCTTTGGGGTTTCTCTAATTCTGGAGGCTTTCTACTGGATTTGGGTTTTTGAATTGGACTTCTGCAGAGTTGTGGGGATTTTGGGAGAAAATTGAAGTTGCAACTTGGAATTTGAACCCGACAGCAACTCTTAGCTCAATTATTCAAATTATTCCAAGTTCCATAATTTCTCCTCAATTTTAATGTTTTCTTAGAAAATAATTATTGCATGATTTTGTCACCGAAGCAAAATAATTATTGTTAAATTTCGAGGGTGTAATTTAATAAGAGCATGGTCTCAAAATTTGTAAATTCCTTCTTGAAATGAATTGTGCTCACTCTATTTTTTGGTCGGTACAATATTATTATATTAATAATATAAGAACAAAAATTACAACGTCTAAAACAGGATAAACCTGTGAGAGAAAAGCCATCAGTTCAAGCCTTTCTACCGGCAAGCGCAACCCAGGTAAAACAAAAAACCCCACCAGACCCATATTACATCCATGAAACAAGCACACCGGAGGGAGCATGAAAAGTGAAACCAGCTACAAGGCTGAAACCAAACGGAAATGAAAACAACGCACTTCGCTCTGTTCTTCAGAAAGCCACCAGACCCAAACAAAAGCCTTCCGAGCCACACCCGCTCTTCCAAAAGAACCATCACCTTCAACAGTCGTCACCCCGAGACCATTGAAACACCAAAAATTAAAAAACAGAGCACCATCCAGAGTAACCAAAAAGAAAGCAAAACACATACAACAAAACAGTCCCTTCACCAATTTGCCTCTGTTCGCGTTCAAACTGTGAAAACTATCTAGAGTTTCTTCCGCCTTTGCCACGTCCCCTGCCTCTAAAGCATCTTCGCCTTGAGGAACTGCTCGACTGGCTTCCATTCCCTCGCCTCGTTTCTTCATCTTGTTTCCGTAGCACAAATTTTAAGTGTTCCCAAGCCGTAAAGATTGAGATTTTGTATTCCTCCCTATACACGCACCTCCGCCATCTCACAAACGGCAGCAATCCCTCCTCTGTCGCTTCGTCCATATCTTCTATCCCTTCAGAAACATCGTAGCCTTGCCCCGGTACAGCCCATTCAACCAAAGAATCCATTTTTCCCAACAGATCCTCCTCAAACAGGGACCTCATTACCCATTTAGTTACCTCTACCTCTTCATTCAACTCCATTCCCCATGCAAACAGCATTGAGGCAATGTCAGTATTTAGACGGCCACGATGAGTGGCTTCCATGAAGTGCGGCCCCAGAGTTTCCAACACTGCTTCAATTACCTCTTCCTGCAGGTTTTTTAGCAAGTACCACAGCCTGAATTTTGAAACAGGACAAAAAAAACCCTGTTGTTGTATTTTTGTTGCGAAGCCATACATAGCTTCCATTATCACTGTTTCTCTCCACACTTCCACGCACTACACACTCCAGATATTTACCATACAAATACCAACGAGAAAGCCTGAAATAAACTTTATGAAGATTTAGAGGTTTTTATTTCAGAAAAAACAACAAAACCTAACAAGCCTTCCCCTGCCACGAAATAAAACTTGCGCCATCCCTCCCCAGAGCTCGTACCAGGAATACAATAACTTCCTGTCCTTTCCAAAGTCAATGACCTCAGCCAGGACACCCAAACGCCAGCGTTGGACCAACATGGATACAAAGCCAAATCCACCCATCTGAAACTAATAAAAATTTGCTGCAGACGTTAATCCCCAAATGTCCTTTCCTTTAAAACGCATCATACTTCTAAGAACAAGGGACGTCCACCATCCCACCAACAAGGATAACAACTTGCCATAACAGAAACCAAAGCAACAGAAAAAACAATAGGAAAAGGAAAGTCGAATTAAATTAAGGATAACTCCACGTGGCAGTAGTCCTTCGTCCTTAACTCCCCAATCTCTGCAAAAGAGGTTGCCCACTTGGACAAACAGTCAACCTCACAATTACTCGATCGCCTAATGTGGCTGACTTCAAATTTTCAAATGAATTTAACAAATTAAGAATGGCGCTAATATATACTTGCAAATGCCATGCTAGAGCACCACCATTAACAATTGCCTGAACAATAACCTACGAGTCCCCCTCCAATTGTAGATTTTTGATTCCCAAAGAAAGAGCTAATTCTACAGCCAAGAGAGCCGCCTTTGCCTCCGCCGAATTATTTGAGCCAACTTCCAACTTCTGAGCCCCAAAAGCAATTAGATTTCCTTGGCTATCCCGGATGATAGCACCTGCACCAGATGGACCAGGGTTGCCTTTTGCTGCTCCATCAAAATTTGCCTTAAACCAACCTTCCTTCGGCTTTTCCCATACAACCCTTTCCTGTGACGACTGTGAGACTTCTTGTTCCACCCGCAAATTCCCAAAGTAAACCTTGAGACCTGGCCACAATCTTTGAAATCTGCTATCTTCCCCTGAAAAGAAAAGCTTTCGATGATGGGAACGAGAAACCGCTGCATTAACAACTTCAGTAATTGCCAAATCAATTCTAGTAATGATTCTTAATACAGATTCCTTCTTGTCCTCAAAGATCCTTCTATTCCGTTCCTTCCACAATTCCCAGATCACTAAAGAGGGACTTACTACCCAAACACTTGAGAAGAAAGAAGCACCCTTGACAAGAGGCCACCCTTCAAAAACACCTTTTAAAGTATTTTGCCAAGGGCCTTGCCATCCAAGTTTTGACCGCAGTGCTTCCCAGCAAGAGGAGGCCATTTTGCAATGTAGTAGCAAATGGTCAATTGATTCCTCAGCTTCATCACAAAGGACACACTTCGTTGGCCCAGCAAAACCCAACCGCTTTCTTCTTTCCCCGGAAAGAATTCTACCCTTCACTGCCAGCCATGCAAAAGTACCCGCTTTGGGTAGACATTCCTTGCTCCAGCATAAATTTTTTGCCCAAAAGACTTCCCCCACACCAGAGTCCAAAAGCTGGTAACCAATTTTAACCGAGTAGTTCCCATTAACAGAACCACACCAAACCACTTTATCAGCATTATTTGAGAGGAGAATGTGACGCCCCTTCAGGAAACCCTTCATTTTCTGAATTTGTTCAGCAGACAACTCAGCACATTCAACATCTTTCCACACCCATACCTGTCCTAAAGGGCCCTGCTTGAGTTCTAAATAGTTACAAACTTTATCACCCCATTTTTGGATAAAAAACTGCCTTAAAGCCTGAGCCCCCTCAGCATCCTTTAATATTGGAAACCCATTCCATGAATCATCCCAGAATTTTGCTTGCAGCCCATTTCCAATTTGCCATGTGATGTGATCGACAATCACAGGTCTGCAATCCACAATAAAGTTCCAAATTGCCGATCCCTTTACTGGATTTCTAATTGTAAAAATCCGATTATCTTCCATTGTGTCTAAGTACTTTGCCTTTAGAATTTTCACCCATAGAAGATGCGGGTTTGTATAGATACTCCAGACAAGTTTCGCACCTAAAGCTTCATTCATTACACTCCAATTTCTCAGACCAGCCCCTCCCTTCTCTTTTGGGTGACAGATTTTCTCCCAAGCAAGCAGAGGTATTTTATCATGATCATTAGCCCCATTCCAGAAAAACTTACGCATTCGCTGACCAATAGAATTTACCACCTTCTTTGGAATCTTCAAACACATCATGGAAAAGACAGGGATAGCTGAAACTACACTTTTCAACAGTAGTAAACGCCCAGCAGCTGTTAACCATTTGCTCTTCCAACCACTCATCCTATTTAGACAGCTGTCTACTAGATCCTTCCAAACACCAGCTTTGTTAGATCCCCCAAACAAGGGAATACCTAAAAATTTGCTAGGAAGGGTTCCTACACGCATACCCAAAGTTCTACATATTTCCACTTGTTTTGCAATGGGGACTTGAAAAAAGAATACCTCAGATTTTCGCCAATTTATACATTGTCCAGAGGCTTTCCCATATTCATCAAGAGATGCTTTCATTACCCGAGCCTCTCTAATAGTGGCATCTCCCATGAGAAAGGTATCATCAACAAATTGGAGATGCGTGATCGGATCTATCCCTTCCGCGACAGCAATACCTTTCCAATGACCACAGTTTCTTTTCTTGGCTATCAACCGCCCCAAAGATTCAGCTAACAAAATAAACAAGAAAGGAGAAATAGGGTCTCCCTGCCTGATGCCTTTACTGGATTCAAAAAAACCTTGAGGACTCCCATTTAAAAGGACAGAGAAACGAGGAGAGCTGATACAACTCTTTATCCAGGCCATCCAATCACTGCAAAAGCCAAACTTTTCTAAGACTTTTAAAAGAAAATTCCTGTTCACCTCATCATAAGCCCTTTTGATATCCAATTTTACCATGAATTTCTCCACTTTCGCCAGCCTAACTGAATGAATAGCCTCATGAACAACAATGACACCTTCAAAAATGGACCTGTTTGGAGAAAACCCACTCTGTTCTACCGAAATCACTGATGGTAAAACTTTTTTAAGTCTGTTTGCTAATACTTTTGAAATTATTTTGTAAATGGTGTTACAAAGAGAAATTGGGCGAAAATCCTCAAAGGTAACCACTTCATTTCTTTTAGGGACCAATGCAATAAACGTGTTATTCAGGTCCTTTAGCACAAAACCTCTCCTCCTTGATTCTTCCACCACTTCCCATATATCATGAGCCAAAATTTTCCAAAATTTTTGAAAGATGCTCACTCTATATTTTTCCCCAATTTGATTGTAATATTTTTCTAGCATCTCAACTACAACATTGCTATAGTTCCCATTCTCGTTTTAGGTGCAATCCTATGTTCCCTTCTCTTCATTTGCTTTCAAAATTACCTTTGTCAAAGAATTTTATTCAACCTGAAAATCTGATCGTTGAGGACCTTTATTCCTGTTAGCTTACACCTTTTGGGCACACCCCAACCTAGTGTTATTTCATTTAAAATGGTAGTAATGTTGTCTTGGGGGCTGACGGTGGGGGTCACTGGCTCGAACCCAATATGGTCGGTTGACCACCTTCATTCTTTCCCTATCGAAGTCTCATTTGGATTAGCATTCAAAACTTTTTTCAGTAAAATTCTTGTATACACTGTACACAACGACCCCATTGTCCAGCGCGTATTCTGTATCCTATATTTAAATTTTTTCCCTGTAATGGATGGAGTGTGGTGTGTTGATTAAATTGCTGCCTGTAAGATTTATACTGCGGCTTGTATGAGGGCTATTCCAAATTCTTTTCAAATAATCTCAGTCAATTATATGAAATTTGATGAGCTCTTTTGGATAGGAATTTGATAGCTTGAGAGGAAAGTATTTCTTAGTGTAATTTTGTACTCTGTTGGCTGAACATATTTACCCATGCTTTCTTTGTGGATTGTGATAGTTATATGAGGGTTATGCTTGAAATCGAAATGAGATAGCCAGAATTTAGTTTGTCTTGGTGCGCAGCACTTGAGATCGTCCATTTCCCTTCATTCGGTGGAGAAAGATTTGTTTAATGTTTTTATGTGTTTTGATAGTTGTTGAAGCAGCAATTTGAGATCTGTTATCCTCTGCAATCAACGCATCTGGTAGTATGTGTTGTGAGAATATAGTTGTTGAATATGGTAGTTGTGGTAAACGATATGTTGATAAATTTGATGCTTTATACAAAGTGATTCATATGTATTGTGATTTTATATATACATATATATGTATATATATATTCACAGTTGTATGTGTAAAATTTTATATAATTTTTTTGATTACTGTTGTTTACAACAAACTAAAATTATAAATTCTTTTACTTTAATATATATATAGTAATATACACACACATATGCATGTATGGGTGATCCCACAATAGTGGTTACATTTTTGGCCAAAATGGACACTAAAATAATTTTTTTTAACTAAATCTTCACATTCAAGCACCTATAGCAGCTAAACCATGAGGAGTTTGAAGATGATGCGAACTAGAGTTTCATAAAATTTTGTCTATAGATTCTAAATATATTTTTTTTTTTCAAAATTTTTTGGAATCAAATTACTTCTTCTTCCATCTCCCCTCAAAAACTAGTTTTTTAGAAATAACATTTTTAAAAGTGATGCTCATGCATTATAATGCATAACTTTTTTTTCCACGAAGGATAAAATTCTAATTCTTTTGAATTTATATTTTAACTCAATATCTAGATGCTTCCACTTGGTTAGATAGTTTTATTGAATATTTTTTATTTAATCAAGTTTGAGAAGTCAAACCAATTACAATTCAAACATAAAGCGATAAGTATAACCACGTAACTTTTTTGTATGTATCAAAATTCAATTTACATTTTTTGTTGGATCAAGGACTTCAATATCTAGTGCACTCATATTTTTTCAAAAAAAATTGACAATCTTCTATTTTTCCTCATGTGCAGAACAAAGAGTTTGATTTTTGGTGAAAAACCTACATTCACAAGAAATAAAAAAATAAATATAATAATAAAATTAAATTTATTTAAAATTATACTTTTGGGGAAGCTTATAATAAGGACTACATACTTACAAAAAATAAATTTTAAATGAATTCATTTGATCCCCCAAACAGTAAATCAAAAGTGGTTTTTTATCAACATATTGATAGGTATAAAGGAGACTCTGTTATAGGTATGGCTTAAAACTAGCGGGGTTCTATCCAAGGGTGTTTGATTTAAGGTAGTTTGATCAAACCCTCTTCAATTGAATGCTTTAAATGGAACCTTTTAAAGGCTTAAATCATTATATTTACTAAAAATATGTGATTTCAGCAAAAATTAGAATCTCCTAGAAATTGTAAACCAGCTTTGTGGGATCACCCATATGTATCTATATACATGTATTTAAATATTGTATAAAATTGTTATTTCGAATTTGGAGATCTAATAAATAAGAAAGTTAGATAATGCTTCTTGGTGTTTAAACCATGTTTTCTAGACCGATTACTTAATAGAAGTAAAATTTATTTCACTTTGTATTTATGGTCACATTATTGGAATTGTTACTATAGGATGTATTATGAGTTATTGCCAGATAATGGGATGTTATTGTTTGTGATTGAAAGAGGGGGTCCTTTGTGTAAGGTAGTTATTGATAGTCTTCCAAGAGGCTCGCGAAACTATGTTACAGGATAAATGTATGTGTTGACCTTTGAATTTTAGTTGATGTGACACTTGGAGTGTTTTATTGAGGGGGTTTTAGCCATGCACTATTTGTGCTTGCTTTTATGGTTGATTTTGTGTGCGGGATGGTTCATGCCTCACCTTTGTATATGTTCATGTGGTTTTGTGATTTTTGCATGTTGGCTTTGCCCTGTTGATTCTTTTGGGTCTTCTAGTTGTTAGTAGGGGGAATGGCTCTCAATGGGGGCTAGTGCACAAAGTGGCGACTAGGATAACCCATATGAGAGTTTCTTAAACAATTAATAACCTAATTAAAAAACTAAGGGGGTTGGGTAGATTCTAACTAATCAAGATAATTGGATGCCTCACCTATGCATGTAGTGCTCGTTTAGACTAAGGATGGGTTGAGAAGGCCTGGTTGGAAAGATCAACCTCCTTGTCCTCATGAAAGGAAGTTGGTTCTGCATGTGTTACCCTATGGGGCTAGCGCTTAGTGTGAGGCAGCCAGGATAACCCATGCCCAGACCATGTGAGGAAAATCTTCCCTATTGCAACTTGGTGTTCCCTTGTTTTGTATTTCTCTTGATGTTTGTGTGCCTCTGAAAGCAGTGTCACTGTTGTGTGTTATTATATTGTACTGGTATATTCGAGTCATGTTAGTCTTGTGTCATACCTTTTCTACTTGTTTGTTGTATGGTGGGACCTTATTTCTATCTCCTAGCACTGGGGGTGGGCCTTAGGGTTCCACATGGTCAAGTGGAATGTGCCTTGTACTCCATTGGGTTCCCTCACTTTTGTTTGTGTTCGTGGTGACTACTCCTGGATATGAAGACTCTGCACTTGTTCCAGTCATATGGACTATCTCTTATGTACTTTTAGTATACTATAAATCAGTTAAAGCATGTATTATACTTCTAATGTACTCTCATCACATGTATACGATGAGACATTGTTATTCGAGAGGTAAAGATGTAATGATGTAATTTAATTGTTGAATTCTCTTATGTAATGGATAATGTAAATGATGTTATTGCATATGTTAGTTAATTGGATTAATTTTGGATGTTATATTGTTGAAATGTTATGGATAATTCCTATGGGTTAATCTTTTAAATGAGATAGATTAAATGAAATTCGTAATGTTAGATGGATTTGTTTAATGTGATGGTTTATAGTTCTTGCTAGTTTAATTAATGGATTTCCAATAGCGTAACCTCATAACCTTAGAGGACTTAGGTTAGAATTTAAGTTATATTATTTCTTTTGCAATTTGTAGTATATTGCATTTTTAAAAAAAATTGTTCCGCTTTTAGGTGTGTTAGTGTGTTGTCCTCTAGGGTTTCGTGGTGGGGCGTTACAAAAGGAGAGTTGGAGAAGCTGAAAAGAAGGATCGGAAGGGAGCAAACAACAACTTATTTTCATTGTTAAAGGTAGGATCTTCACCCTCTCATTTTGTGGAATGTATATGTGTAAAATTTGTGTTGTACCTTGTTATTTGGTTGTTTAGTTGTGTTTTCTGCTTGTGTGGTGTCTTAGAATTTGTGTAGGTTGTAGGGTCGTCTCCCCAACATTGGTAGTGAGCAACCCAAGTGGTGGATAGAGGGGGAGATATCCCCATGAGGGCATATGTAATCTCTTTTCATTGTGAAATTTGGTGTTTATAGTTGTGGAAAGGAGGGTAAGAGTACCCTTTTCTATGAATGAATGTAAAAAAATGGGGTAAATATGTGAAATGAGAAGGTTGCTGAATTGAAGTATATGTGAATCATTAAATGATTAGTTGCCCTATGGCTGTGGTCCTCCCAGCCTCTCCCCATAAGACCGTTGATTTGGTTTTTGTGTTGTGCTTCCCCCGTGGCCTTATGAATGCTTGTTTGGTGTGTAACTAAGTGAAACTTTGTTCTGTTTGGGAAGGGTTAATGAGCGTCACCCAGGTCTATTTGATAGCCTCCCAACTCAAGGGTGGCTAGTTTTCCAACCTATGGTTGGATGGTGAGTGCCCGTGGCTCGAAAAGGTCTTGTTTTAAGTGCAGGTTGAGAATTTAGTGAGATATGTAGGTCTTGAAAGGATGCTTTATCCTGTTTCAAGTAGCAGATTTGAAGAGTTCTACTCTTCCCAGATTGTTGCATTAAGAGCTATGGTAGGTCTTTGCCACAATAGTGTGTCTCACTTTTGGGACATGTTGATTTTTGCCTCAAATCACTGTTTTTAGAAAAAAATAATGATTTAAGTCTTGAGAGGCTCCATCTAAAGGGTTTTATTTGAAGAGAGATAGATAAGACCCCTTTAGATCCAAAATCCATGGATAGAACCCTATAGTATTAAATCATGCCCACAATGGAGTCTCCTTCACATCTATCAAAATGTTGGCAAAAACCACTTTTTCTTTACCTTTTGAGGGATTGAATAACATCATTTAAAAATTATATTTTTCAAGATTGTAGCCCTCGAAACAAGCTTTCCAACAAGTATATTTTTGATATATTTTCATTTTATCATTTATTTAATTTTTACTTTTTACTAAACATAGGTTTTTCTCTGAACATTAAGCTCTTTGTTGTGTAGAGGTGAAAAAATAGTAAACCATTCTACAAAAAATTCAAAAAATACTCATTCCCTAGGTATTGATTTCCTTGTTTCACCTCAAAAAGAAAAATTGGATTTTGATATATACACAACAAGTTAGGTTGTACAACACACATGCATGTCCAAATTATAATTACAATTACTTCAAAAATTAATTTAAAATAAAATATTCAACAAAAATTATAGAAAAAAAGTATTCTCTAGATATTGATGTTTGAGAATCTATATTTTCAAAAGTGGGAATTTAATCCTTTATAGAAAAAAAAAGTTATGTGCTTACGACACAAAACATTACTTTAGAAATGTTATTTTTCTATTTAAAACGGAAATTATTAAAGGAGATGTTGAAATATTCATGATTTATTTCAATATATATATATATATATATATATATATATAGAATCTACACAAATTGCCACAAATCACTAGTTCAGACAATCTTCAAATTCTTAACAGTTTATCTGCTATATGTCTCATAAGGTGAAGATTCAGTTAAAAATGTTGATGTAAATATCCATCTTAGACTAAAGTGAGACCAGTGTTGTGATTTCACTCTGTTAGCTTGTTCAAATCTATGCTTGGTAAGAGAGGGGTGAAAGAGATGTTTACGTTATAAAAGAAATGTATTAGAAATGTATTCCTGTATTAGACTGGAGTTGTGTCTTAAATAAGAAATGTATTTTTGTTCTGAAAAGGAAATGTATTACTCTATCAAACTAGATCTATTGAAAAAAAAATGTGTTTCCATTCAAAGGAAAGAAATTTATTCCTTTGTTTAAATGAAATTGCATTCTAAACAAGGAAATATGCTCTAATTTAAATAAAATGCATTTTGTCACAACAAGGAATGTATTCAGTTAAAAAGAATGCATAGTGTTTTAATGAGATGTAATTTGTTTTTAAGAATGCACTCCAATGCAGGAAATGCTTTCCTAAATTCAAGAGGCATATTTTTTTTTTTTTAAAGAAGAAAAAAGAAACATTGTATTCCATTTATGTTCTTACAATGGTTATACTATTCATTACAGTGTTGTTTTGCTTAAATAAATTGTGTAGATGGCTTACACAAAACAAAAAAAAAGAGAACAATGTACTCTAAGCATCTCCCAGTTTAAGTATACGAATTAATATTAAAGAAGAGAAAGAAAAAAAAAGATAAATACTCTTGAGGTTCTTCAGAAAAAAAGAAAAAAGAGAGTAACATAGTATAGACTAATGATTTTTCCTTAATTCCTATGTAGAATCTATTAACTGATTTCAACATATTATGTGGTCTCATAGTGTTGGTTAAAAATAGCTAGATAAATAAATATCCACTGGACTTCATTTAAAAACTTATTAGCTACATGGTTACTAAAATAAAATAGAACTGTATGACTCCCTTTTTACATGGACTGCAATATTTGAAACTTGAATTATTATCCTTTCATTTATTTGTTTGTTTGAAACCATCACAAAGTAACTCAATGAGATGGGGTAGCATAGGCATACTCCATTTACTACATTCTGGGCTAGGCCAAGGAGAAATAATAATATTTATAAAATATATACATATGAAAATAACCCCAAAAAAAGGCTCAAGAGGAGTCGACCATGCCCAAATGTAGTTGTGAAATCAATTATCTACACATAGCCAAATGCTCAAATGGGATCCAAACTCTAGAGTAACCCTTGAAAAAAAATCAACCTATTTAGAAAATCCTAGCCGCCCAAATGAGAAGTTGGATACCTTACTCCTTATTCCCTCTCCATGTTGAATGGGGTTCGACCTTTAACATAAGAAAAAAAATACAACATTATAATTTAAGTAATTCCTCTTTGAAACCTTGTAACAGACACCTCTAGAAATAATCTTTCTTGGTTGCATAAATTAGACCTACCTATGAGCACATGTAGAAGTTATAGAAGGGGTTAGTCTATGCACCCCTGTCAGTGGAAAATGCCTAGCTAAATAACAAACAAGTTTTAAAACAAAAAAAAAAACCTAAATTAGTCATGCCCTTGGATAACCCTATACTCTTGCCTTGGAAAAACAAAAGGAAAGAAATCTCCTGCAGAGCCTTGACAACTCCATCTCCCAGCCACCACCATTGTTTCTTTCTCCTTATACTACGTACTAAACATAAAGCAATGTTAGGGAAAAATGATTTAGGTTTTTATTTTCATCCATTGTCCCCTCTCAACTTTTGCTTTTGATGTGGTTGTAGTTGAAGATGAAGTTAATGCGAGGTTAAGTAGGGCACCAAGTTTTTTTATTGGGAATTAAGGAAAAGAAATATCAAATTACATGCTTGATATAGCTAGTATAGAATAGCAACCATAAACCAACATAGAGAAAAAAATAGTGTTGTTATAGAACAACAGCAACCTAAAGCCATCAACAGGTTGTTGAAAAATAGGAAAAGAATTAAAGATTACACCTCTACACATGCTATTGAAAAACAGCATCACAAAAGATTACAAAATAAATATCGAGAGAGTCTTGTTTTCAGCTAAAAGCAACATCAAAATTACATGACTACAAGGGAGTTTAAACAAAGTGCAAACAGCAGGTCAACTGTTGCAAGAAACTATTCTGATGAAAAATCCAACAAAGCAATTACAGGAAGCTATTATGATGCAAACTGTGTCAGCCAAAATCTCCAACAAAGCAACTCAGCAAAACCTGGCAAGGACAATCCACAAGGCATTGGTCGTAGCAAATGAAGACCACAACAAAAATATCCTGAGGTGATTCATTGCTGGCAAATGTAGCTCCACCTTCAACAAGGGCACACCTCCACCATCAGCAAGGCAGTCAATCACGGAATATATCAAGGAACTCCCATTTGAATAATTATAGTGCCAACCTGAATGTCATGCATTTTAATTTTTTCCTGAAAGGCACTGAGCTGTGTCTCAAAATCATCCAATATATTTTTTAACTTAGAATTGCCCTGGATAACAAATTGGAGAATGTAGATTTGTGGAGAAAGGTTCGTGCATATGGTTAGCAATCCAACTTGCAGGGGTTGAAAGGTGTGCGAGAGGGACGCCGAACATCGAAATCTCTAAATTTGTTTAAGAATGATATGTCTAAAGGTCTAAGCGATAACATTGTGGGCTGAGGAGAGACCAAGAAGAGCAGATCTCCAAGACCACCTATGGGGAAAAAGCACAGAGAAGTTAGAAAAGAGAAAGTTCCAAATATTCTGAGCATGGGGACAAAACCAAAAGGAATGTTTGATAGTTTCTTTCTTGGAGAAAAATAGGCAAGTTGGACGAGGGGAAATGAAGGATTGTTGATCTCCAATGGGGACTTTAACGTGGAGAATTTTCTAGGTTGTCAACTGGGCTTGAGCATCAACCTTAGACTTCTAGATTAGGGAGCTTAACTTATTCCATCTTGACCTGCTAAATTTGCATTTCCATTTGTGGTTAAGTCAGTGGGATAATAGGATTGATGGAAGTAGTTGTTTATACATAGGTTTGAGAGGGAAATTTTAGAGGTATTGATTGTTGGTCCATTTCCAATCTTTAAGGAAATTGTCATGACATGGTGAGGAGAGGAGCTGCAACAACTCAGGTTTAACTAATTACATATTTTTTGGATTGGGGTCTCATAAGATGAGGGAATTCAAAACTAAGCTTTAAGTTGCAGCCAAGGTTTCCAGCTAAATGTTAAGGGTCCCATAAGTCTTGAAAAACTTGGATGCCTTTTTTAAAGAGATGTCTACCTTTAAGATTCTTGATAATGGCCAAGGGACAATTGTCTTGTTGAACCAAATGGTTTCACCAAATGGAAGAAGAGGTGAAACTCAAACCATGATTCAAGTTTTGATCATACCAAATTAATTTTTTTGATGTATTTTTCCATGCTCTCCAAATGGAGTTAAAGGGGGGAAAACCATGTGTTTTAAAATAAGAGGCAAGAAGAAGTTTATCTTTCCAACTAACCAAGCTCCAAGAGTGGCCAGCAATAGTTGTTTGGATACAATAGCGCACAAGATATTTCCAAGGAGCATCACCCTCCAAAGCTCTCACAATCCATTTTGTTATGAGATAGATTCCTTGAGTATATGGATCTATAATTCCCAATCCTCCTTTATCTTTTGGTTGGATGCAATGAGTCCACAAAGTAGTAGGCGGGCCTTTTTTATTACCCCATTTTTCCCAGAGAAAGTTTCTGATAAGTCGAGTCAGCTGGTTGTAGCAAGTTTTAGAGAGAAGACAGCAAGAAGATATGTATACATGACTATCCAAAGGAATTTTATTAGCAACTTGGATTCTACCAGCCATTGAGAGGAACTTATTATTCCAATTCAACAGTTTTTTTTAATTTTTTGCAAGAACCAATACCACATCTCTTTAAGTGAGACTCCAATTCCAAAGGGGATACCAAGGTATCTTGTGATGTTTCCATGCCTCACTTCATTCCAATCACTTGGGATCCAAGGTGGTCGAGGGTTAGGGCGAGTCATTATAAATTCAATTTTGTGTATTGCCAGCTTAGAGCCTAAAATAGAGCAAAATAGGTCAAAAATTTCCAAGGTATTAGTCACTTCTTCCTTAGAATTTTGTATGAAGAGCATGCTATCATCAGCAAAATGTGAGTTGAGTGCAGTAGCATTGCCTAGAAGTGGAATGCCTTGGATAAGATTTTTTAGGTGAGCATGCTAAAAAAGATAGCCTAAAGCATCAGCAGCAAGGACATAAAGGAAGGGAGCAAGGGGATAGCCTTGGCGAATGGATTTTTGTAAAGGAAAGGAAGGAGAAAGAGTAGCATTAATAGCAACTCTAGCATTAACATCCCTAAAGAGAATTTTTATTTGATCACATAATTTAGGGCCAAAGTCGAGCCATTTTAGCATTTTAAGGATGAAAGGCCAACAAATGCAGGCATAGGCTTTATCAAAGTTAATCTTGATAATTAGAGCATCTTGAGCACATTGTTGTGACCATTCAGTGGTTTCCCAAGAAAGAATCAGATTGTCTAAGATAAATCTCCCTCCCAAGAATCCAGTATGTTCTGGA
>VDFB02361094.1:0-42329 GCA_007258455.2 Sequoia sempervirens
CTTAATTTTCCGAGCGCTACATCTTGGTATCAGAGCCATAGGTTCAACACTCGGACCTTGAGACTTCTACGCTATAGGTTGCAATGTGAACCTGTTGATGACCTAAATTTCTAAGAGCATCGAGTGAATTAGCACCCTATCTTGGGTTGAAGATTTCTTTGATGGGTTGGAACCTCAATGAGTTTTGGAAGTTTAAGTTGAGAACCAAAAAGAATAGACATGGAGTACTCATCAGTTTAGTGACATTTTCAAAAGAATCCTTAGTAGGAAAATGTCATGATCAAAGCAAGGATTGGAGATTGTACCTTTAAAAAGGGTTGAGACATTGTGATGGATATATCTAAGCCAAGATGGCTAAGACATGATGACAACCCATGAAGTGATGATGTAGAATAGAGAAATATTGAGAAAAGAGGTCTCTTGAGGACATAAAAGGCGAATGACTATGATCTAAAAGGTTAAGTTACAAGGTTACTAGAGGTAAAAATAAAATATGCATATATTAAGACAAGTAGAAAGAACAATCACCTACGACCATTAATGATTAAGATGATACTTTAAGGAAGAAGAGAATCCAAGAAGGATGTCTGCAATGGTAAAGGTATTTGATTATGAGAAAGCTGATTTTTAGGGGATGTTTGTTCTTTCCTAATCGGGATGTGTGTATGATCCTTGAGATCTTTAGTAAATACAAGTTAAGCCTCCTTAGGAGTCTTCGATATGGTCCTAGGAGAAGAATTTTGTTCAGATAAGTTATCATTGTTAGCCTTATTGACAGGGCATGAGTTTTGATCTTGTGAGACCTTATGAGTCCTATATGCTGGATTTATATAAATGATATATTTATGAATATGCACTTTGCATATATTGTGTGAGTAATGCACTCTTGTGTAATTTATATTTGGTGTGAGGAATGCATCGTGTGAGTTAGGCACTTTGCATATATATATATACATGTATAATGTGCGAGTAATGCACTTATGATTGTCTATGGTTAGTGCGAGTAAAGCGCTCAAGCTTGTTCTTCATATTATGTTAGAGATGGTATACTTACCTTGTGTGAGTGACACACTTGAATAATTTTTGTTTTCATATCCCGTGTGTGTGTGTTTTGGCATATTTATTTGTGCGAATGAGAACTTTAGGTAATTAATGTGTGAATGTTGTAGTAATGTGTTATCCATATGAATGGTGTATATCTATAAAGTGGGAATTGGTAATTGCTTTTCATTGTGAATGAAGCATTTGGATACCATGGGTTGTGGAAGTTCGCTAGTGTTTGACCATGTGTGTCATTACATGGCGATTGAAGTTCCTTGAAAGGAATGCAATTTTGTTGTTTAGCATCTTCAACGATGTTGGATGATGAAGTAGAATGGATCTTGTTTTGTGTGACTGGGTCTTAGATGACTCACTATACACTATGATTGAATGTGCTCTCTTACTTACCTCAGATTTTGAAACCTAGGTATGGTTGGGTATTGTACTCCCTCTCTGATGACTAGAGTTAGTCACACAGTTCATATGTTATGCAACTTGAAAAATTTGATATCTTATTTATTTATTTACTTATTTATTTTATTGTTTTTGTTCAATGGCGTATAGGCCAAAGTTGAATTTTTATTTATATACATGAGTAAGTATAGCCATCAAATTTTCGATACTTTTTTTTATCTTGCGACCATTATGGTCATGTGTGGATTATTGTTGAAATGGTGCACATTTTATGCCTTATTGTTGAAATCGGTTTTTCTTTTTCTTGGATTTGATTTAATTTTTCTAAATGGTGGCTATGCTTGAATGTTTTAAATTGATGGTCGAGTTTCATGTTATGTGCTCTATCATGTCCATGATGGACCTCTGATAGATTGTATGGAGGGGTATAATACAGAGAATGCTTCAGTTCCTGGTATGTATGTTGATAGAATTACGATAGATTGAATTCCTTAATACGCTGTCTGATACAAGTATTTAATTTTGAAATAATAAGAAAGTTTTGAACACTGGTGTTGCTATGGGGCTATTATTTTTGTATATCTTGTTGGTATTACTATATGAGAGGACACCGTGTCCAGATAGTACAAAGGAAATTTGAGAATATGCTTTATGGATTGATTCCTAAGTATATCCCTTGAGTTTTGAGGAAGAACTTGTTTTGTTTATATTGATATAATAGGTAGTAGTAGGAGGATATTAGTTGAGAAAGCAAAGTGGTTGTGTAGTAAGCTTCAATTAAGGTGGATGAAATGGAACACAAATGGAAAGTAGGGAGGTGTTGCAGGTGGTGAAAGGGTAGAGCAAAGAAACACTTTGGCAACATGTATTGTTAGATCAGAAGAAGATATTTTAGGATGGATAAGGGCATAGGAATGGAAATTCCTCATAGCTATGTATTAATTAATAAAATGTGAGATGTTGTGGTAAGATAAAGTTTGAATGTAAGAATGAAAGACTAAAATGACAATAAAATAGCAATGAAAGTTGAAAGGGAGGAGAAACCCTTGAGATAAGAAAAATAGTGGGGGATGAGAAGAGAAAGGCAAGATTGGAAAAGTTGATTGAAGTTCGATATATAGAGTGAATTGTTAAAAGGGGGATAATAAAAGTGTTGTAGAACTAAAAATGGATGGGAAGTTGCTCAAAGATGTTCTAAACTAGAATAAACCATTAGCTAGAAATGGAAGTAAAATATGGATTGATTAAGGAATACCTAATAAGTAAGGTGAAAAAGATGAAATCAATGAAGTGTAATTCAAGTAAGATGAAGGGCACTAAATATACAAGAAGAGAAAGTTCAAAAATCAGAATTGTCAAAGGAATGGATTGCAAATGTCCTAGTCTCGGAATAGTCAGTGTGTATGATGGTTGGATTGGACCTTGTTGGAGCACCTTTGCAGTTGTTTTTCTATTTGTAATTTATATAGGTGAAGTAAATAAATTGGATAATAATAGATAATCTGGGTTGAGCCTTCTCAAAGGCAGGAAACCTAAGAAGGGATGATTTAAAGGAAAGAATGTTCATTATGGTACTAGACTTTGGGAAAGTTGATGATTGAGGATATGGGTCATGTAGAATCCACGAGATTTTTGAAGAACAAAAAGTTGAGATGCCTTAAGGGGCCTTCAATGGTAAGGATGTTTAGATAAGTTTTGTCTTGCAGACAAGGTATGAATGATTGATAGGGTGGACCCTGTATGTCTGATTGTTTTTCTTTTAGTAAAGGTACTTACATGTGTATGATATGAGAATGGTGCTTGTGCAATAATGCACTTCTCATGCTTTGTGCAATGACACTTCTGTATGGGTGTTTGTACTCATAGCATAGAAAATTGTTTCCTTAACTACACTGATACTTATGCTTGAACGAGAAATGTTCTCTATACTTATACTAATAAGAGTGAATAAATTCTTAAGCTCGAAAGATGTGATGTTATTCTTGTAAGCTCTGGTGCAAGAGCTATTTGTTACTTGGATATATAATTGGATGGTAGTAATACCATATGTGTGGTGTGCATGACTGGCACACTTAGCAGGATTCAGGGGTGGTGCTAGCGAAGCCCACCAGGATTCTGGGAGGCACAACGTTAAGTTGTGGAACCATGATATTGTGGAGTACAGGGTCCAGTGGGACCAATATTAGATGGATAAATCATAATACCACCTAGGAAAATACAGATGACATTAACAAATCTTTTCCTCATTTGAGATTATAGCTTACTTTTCTTTTGATGCATATTGTGACTATGATACAAAGATACTTCAAACTCCATTGTGTGGATTTGCTTTTAGACATTGAGATGATGTCTCTTCTCAAGGGGGGAAGGATGTCACGTCTCATACAATGACTTATTTTGACCATTGACTTATTTTGATCATAACTCATTTTGACCATTGACTTATCTTGACCATGATTTATTTAGATAATGTTTTTATGAGATTTAATATACGAAGTATGATATGTGTTAAGAGCAATGCTTTAATATAATTGTTTTCTTTCAAGAATTATGAATGCATTCATATAAAATAGAAATGTTGAGTTAATTATTGTTTCTACAATGGTTACTAATACACTTTTGTTTTGCACGCCTGAGTGCATTTGAGTGGCAGGTGATCGAAGGCCAAGGAGATCGAAGGCCAAGAGTGTGATTGAGGAAAAGGAGGTTAGCTTCTCGACAGGGTAAAAGAGGAGAAACTCTCGGTTACGCACACACCACTTAAATCATGTAGCTGCATTAGGTCATGTTCGTTTTTACAATGTGATTGCGTGAAAATGATTAGCATAGCAAATTTAAAAATATGGTTTAATTAAATTATGAAATAATATGGCTTATTCTATTTCATTATTTCTCATTATATATTTGAGCAACAAAAGGATAAATCTGTTTTTGTTAAAAGAAATGTATTTAAAAATAAAAACAAATTAAATAAAAGAATAAATATAATATAAATCTGTTTTGCATAAATTTTTAAAATTGCATAAAAGAGGATATAAATAATTCTGTTTTGGGATATATGGTTAATTTTTCCAAAAGAATGAAGAATGAACAGCCCGAGAGAGCATTGGGCTCTGGAAAATTCTGTCTCAAAACCAACAATTCGCTGGGCAGGTGGCAATCCTTAGGAATTGCATGAGAATATCATCTGTCATCTAGAAATTTTATGCATGATCCTCGAAAAAGAGGAAGAGGCTTTAAGAAAGAGAAGAAGACTTTGATTGAATACATCGGAGAGCTCTGGAACGGAGGCAAAAGGAGGTACTGTTGAACATCTGCAATTAGAACCGAATTTTGCCAGGTTCTCTTCATTGCTATGCCTTCTTTTAACTTTATTTTAAAAACTGCAATAAGGAATTGATTAATTCTCTGTTTTAGAGTACAAACAACTGAGAATTCCTTCCAATTTCGTTTTGAAATCTGGGTAACAGCTTACTACTCTGTGTTGCAATTATAGAATACACATTCCTTCTTCAGAGTTAGGCTTTTCGTTCTATGGCAAGTCTGCACTTTTCTCAAGTGCAATTACAATTATATGTCTCCATATCTGGTTTGTTTAAAAATTCTGTCATCTAAATAAAAACCAAAATGTCTTGAGATAAATCCGAATGCAGTTTATTCTGGGCGAATGTCTTTCTTTTTCTTGAGTTTTGAAATTGCTGGGAATTATTTCCCCTGCCCTCCCCATGGGAAGGTCGTGGACTGTGGAGGCTCGCGCCCTCCACAGGCCGCGGCCTGTGGAGGGCACGAGCCCTCACAGCCCGCCCCCTCCCATGGGAGGGGCAAGGGCTTTCCCCTGAGCCCTTTAGTCGCTCAATGCCAGTAAGGAAACCATGAAAAATACCCTGTTCTGTGTGCACGACCAGTGAATTCGTTGCACAGATTTGAAAACCAGAATTTCTTACTTCGAATTATACACAGTTGAACATGAATTTCTACACACACACATATATATATATATACAAATTGACTGCACATACATACATATATATATATACCTATAAATATATACATATATAAATAGATACCCATGCATTTTGTGCCAAATACAAGTTGAAGCAGAAAACTCATATCCAGAAAATAGTATGAACTCTGTTGATTTTGTGCCAAATACAAATTGAAACAGGAAACTCTTTTCCAGAAAAGTAGTATGAATTCTGTTGAATATATATACAAATATCTCTGAATTATTAAACCTGAAGCAAGGACAGAAATGTCTTGAAAATCCATGTAATAGAAAGTAGTATGAATTCTGTTATATAAATATCTTTGCATTGTTAAATCTGAAGCAAGGACAGAATTGTCTTGAAAAGCCATGTATCAGAAAGTAGAATGAATTCTGTTGAATATATACAAATATCTCTGAATTGTTAAACCTGAAGCAAGGACAGAAATGTCTTGAAAAGCCATGTAACAGAAAGTAGTATGAATTCTGTTATATAAATATCTTTGCATTGTTAAATCTGAAGCAAGGACAGAATTGTCTTGAAAAGCCATGTATCAGAAAGTAGAATGAATTCTGTTGAATATATACAAATATCTCTGAATTGTTAAACCTGAAACAAGAACAGAAATGTTTTTGAGACACCATGTAAACTGGAAAGTACCTTGAATATGTTAAAAGGAATACAACATGAAATGTGAATGAAAGATTATCTTTCAAACCTCAGAATTTCTGAATAAATTGCATTGTATCAGTATATTATTTTTACTCTGTAACCTATATTGAAATAGGGAATTAAAACTGTCAGTCAGCTTGAGCTTGGTAAGAATAGAAATGCATATTGAAAACAGAAAACACTGTTCTTACTATCAATTAGTGCATTGAAAATTATCAAGATATATATATATATATATATGTTCTTCTTTAGAACAGAGTCTTTATCCAAATCAAAAGGGGACACTTACCAAAGAATAAATGACATCTTACCACTGAATTACAAAGAATGTTCTAAAAATTCACTTCTTTTAGAATTGATTGAATGATGGAAGCCTGTATGAAAATGTATAAAGTTTCTGTTAAGTATTTATTTTTACTTCACTATGGTAACTTCCGGGACAGGGTGCCGAAGGTGGGCAAATAGAGACGGTAGTATTACCTTTTCTAATTCTACCATTTACTTGTATTAATTCTACCATTTATTATTATTTTGCTTGGCCAAGCACTGTACCATTGAAATAGATGGATTGTTTATTTTAAAAGCCTAGAAATTTATTTGAGTCTCTGCCACCTCCTGTTGCAAGAAATGTGTTTATTTCATGTTAGAAATGCATATAGGCATCAGGCACGCACCGAGAGTGCCCTCTTGTTTTACCGTTTTGGGTTGCTAGGCTCCTTTATGCAGGGCCGGGGATTCCTTCGAGTTAGGAAGGGACCCGGGGAAGTCATGGACTTCGTGGTTGGGCGGAAAAGGCGCCTGAATCACATTCTTGGCCCCAGCTCGCAAGAAGACCAAGGTGTCACGGCGGTTGGTGGTTCCAAGATTATTTGCTATTGATGTACTTATGTATCATTCAAACTTGGCTTGTGAAGCCCATTGTACATGTATATGCATTTTGACATTCTAGTTGAAACTTGAAATGAAAGTATGTTTTGAAAGTATTTAATGTAACATTGATTTCAAGAGGTTAAAGTTTTATAACTTAGCATAGAAAAGATGTTCTATTAGAAGGATTGATTCCTCCAAGTGAGGTTGAATATATTTATATGAGAAAGTCATCGAAATACTTATGTTTTGATACATTACATTGATGATATTATTTTATGAAATGCAATTTAAATTCTCTTTATTTCATTTGGAAGTGTTATGAGAAATGTTGACTTTTTGGAAACCTATTTATAATGGTTTGAATAAATTTAGATTACTCTTAATTTCTCTTTAATGCTGCATTAAATGGTTTGATAAACACTCTTAATTTTCCGAGCTACAAAAGTGGAATGAATTATTAACAATGAACTCAATCAATAAAATCAAAAAGATGAAATAGAACCCACATACCAATGAGATCAAATTGTTAATCAAGCTATGAATTCAAACAAGGGTGGGATAATCAAATCAAAACAATTGAATCCAAAACATGAACAATCTTACCATCCCATTATGGAGTAACTTGTGTTGGTTGAAATATTAGATTGATTCAACACAAAGCCTCCATGATAGCTTGCAAAATCTTGATGTGTGATGACCTAGATGCTATGATAAATACTCTCAATTGCTCAAGAATCAAATGGACAAGACTTAGCTATGAAAATTCTAGGTAATGAATGTGAAGGATGAAGGGTTATTTTATAGATTTTAGGAAATTATATCAATGATCTGGATTAAGAGGTGTTGATTTGAGATCAAAGGCTGAGAATAAATGAGAGGAACTAATTTCCTAGTTAATTGACTATAGTTGGTTGTAGGATTCTAGTTAACTTGTTACATGAGATGTTGATTGAAGTGTTAAGTCAATTGATTAATCAGAAGACTCCGAGTGAGTGGGAGTTAAGAGAATTGATTGATTAGAAGAGTGGTCAATCAATATTAGTTGACTAAGAGAGTGTCAGTTAAGATTTGAGGGAATAATGCATGATATAATTAATTAAATAATTAATTAGTTAGTTATTGGAGGAACGTGCTTGAGATAAGATTGATTAATAAATAAATAAATTATTTATTAATGGATGATGTTTGAGATAAAAGCTGAGAATTAAATAATTAATTTAATTACTTAATTTAGAAGTGTGAATGTGAGGGATTAAATAATTAAAGTAATTATTTAATCTAGAGGTGGGAGAATAGATTAATTAATAAATAAATGTTTATTTATTAATAGAGAAGATAAAGATGGATTTAAATTAGATAAATTAAATAATTGAGATAATTACTTAATTTAGAGGATGATGTGTGAATAATTAAATAATTAAGGTAATTATTTAATTAAAATAGAAGAATAAAGAATAATTAGTGACATAATTAAATAATGATTTAGAAGATAACTCAAACCGAATGTGAGTTAACTAGTTGCATGAGAAGTGAAGTGAAAGAAAGTGTTAGTTAGAAGATAAATTTAGATTTACATGAGAGGATAATAATTAATTTAATTAATTAATTATTTGAGGAATGTGCAAGTGAGAATTAGATAACTAAATAAAATGTTTTATTTGTTCATGATGAATAGATAATGTTGAGAGAAGAGGGATAATCAGGCCTACAATTTGACGACCACCTCCACCTGTCATATGAAAATTTTGTGACAGTTTAATCATTTAAATGCCTGTCATTTGACGTTTTATGAAAAATATAAATTGTAAAAACCAATTACATGTAACACAAATGTTAGTTCAATCCCCAAATTCATATATCTAAAATCACATTTAAATACCAATTTCAAACCTACCAAGAAATAATTGTATAAAATTAAAAATAATTTAATCCTAAAATTCATCTATCTAAAAACATAAATTATTTGTAAAAACCAATTACATGTAACACAAATGCTGGATCTTGAAAAAAATGAAAGCTCTCAATTACCTTAAAACAAATGTTGTATTTGAAAAAAATGAAAATTCTCATTATGTTATTATTCATATGGATATCCTATATATATTAAAAAAATATAAAATTAGAAAAGATTGATAATTAGCAATAAATGTAAAAATCTTAGATTTATGTTACAATTAACAAGAAATTTCTAAATTCATATAAAAAATAAATCTTGTTCTAAAAGTTAAAAAACAATCATATTCAATTTTGATTTTTTTTTGAATTAATATAATTTTTTATAATAAATATTATAAATCATATATATTAATATAAAGCAATGATAACTATTAGTAAAATTATCGAAATCTTAAATTTTTTATTAAAAATATTTTAAAAATTAGAAAGTACTATATTATATCTTTAAAAGATTCTATTTTGAAAAGATTTGTAATTAATATATATTTATTATAAATCATATATGTTAATATAAAGTAATGATATTGTTAGTAAAAATGTCAAAATCTTAAATTTATTGTCAAAAATATTTTAAAAATAGAAAGAATTATATTCTATCTTTGAAAAGATTCTAAACTAATTTATATTTTTATTATAAATATTATATATATATGCTTATAATAATTTTTTTACAGTTTGATAATAATTTAAAGTGTCATATTGACAGTTATATAAAAATATAGCAAGTCAAATTATATGGTCTAACAAATTTTTAAGTTGTAATATAGGGTCTAAAATGCAAAAAAGGTCACGAAGACCATCAAATTCTAGGCCTAGGGATAATTAAATAATTAAAGTAATTGCTTAATTTAGGAAGAGTGGGTGAATGTTAATTAAAGATATAATTAAATAAATAGAATTTATTTAAATAATCAAGAAGAATAAAGAAGTAGATATAATTAAATAAATAGGATTTATTTATTTAATCAAGAAGAATAAAGAATTAAAGATATAATTAAATAAATAGGATTTATTTAACTAATCAAGAAGATTAATTGAAATAAATAGATTAAATAACATAAAGTTATAGGAACATTGTTAGAAGGTAAAAAACTTATATACTTGGCTTTAGCTTGTACATTTTGACCCCAAATTTGACCTTGGAAGTGAGTGATCTGATTTATTGCATTATTTTCTTGCATACTTTGGAGATCATTGTAGTAGACTGATTGAGATGGTTGCAATTGATTAGACACATTGAATGGGTTGACATATGATTATAGTGGTTGGCAACTTGTAATTACTTGCATATTATAACTCTCAGCTTGTCTACTTGTACCATTTATAATTTTATTTCCACATTGTGCCAACAAGAGAGCCTTGTTAAGTGCATCATGCAAGGTAGTGGTCTCACCAAATAAATTAATCTTCCCTACAAATGAGAAATTCAAACACCATAAATAATTTTCTTTCAAAATTAAATCACTTACCATCTGATTTGAAGCTTGAACCCTTTGATACATGAGAATAAACCTATGATTGAATTGGGAAACAAAACCTTTTATGTGTCCTCATGGTTGCAAAATAAAATAATGGAGCTTGTGTGCCCACATTAGGATTGAATTGAATTGAAAATAAACTTTCTAATTCAACCCATGAGAAAATAAAATTTGATAAAAGACTTGTGTACTATTGAATTGTTGTACCTTAAAATGTTTTGATAAATAAATTGCAAACAACATCTTCATGTTCAAATTTGAGAAAATTCATTAGATCCTTACAAATCCTCACATGATTTGAAGCAATTTTTCCACTGTTAGGAAAGAATAAAGGAATCGTATTGTGTGTGTGAAATGGAATCTTGTGAAGAGCCCCTAGTATACACAAGGGCTGCCCATTAAAACTAGATCTCCCACAGATCTAACTTGTTCAAAGTGTACATGTAACCATGAATACTCTTTGTTCATGCCCTCCTTCTAGTCTCATTTTTGTTGAGGGGTGTTTTGACACACTCATCAACATGCAGGTACAACACCAAATGCACATCTCCTGAAAGGAAACTGACCTCAAGAGATTGATAACCCCAAGGTATCTTTGTTTCAACTCATGACAATGTTGGATAATTCAATGGCTCATATAGCTATACTTGTATAAGGGGTTGTTGGTAATCAAGTAAATAATTAGTTAAATTCACTTAGGAGATCAACAAATAAGTTAAATAATGCATAAATATTGATCCAATCACTTATTGCACAAAAATAAACAGTTTCAACATTGTAGCATCAATAGAACAACTTGCAAACATGAGAAATCTGATTTATACCAGCAAGTTGTTCAAAATGAGATCCTATTCTAACCTTAATATACTCCTAAACAAACCAAATTTGCAAAAAAGAAAAAAGGAAGAGGGTTTAGAGAAGAATAAATTGAAAATAAAGAGGATGAACTTTGCATTTGATTTACCATTCCTTATCTTGAAATATTCAATGAAATTCAATTAATTTACAATGTCATAACTAGAATTCCACACAATTACATACATCATAGGTGTAAAATCTTAAGGAATTTTGTGAAAATGACAAATAAATTGCATAAAAATACCATATTGTATCTACAAGTATTACACAAAATTTGAAAAATTCACTATAAAAGATGTAAACAATTAAGAATTTTATTGAATTTCACTAAACAATCCAAGTTTTGAAAAAAAAATATAGATACATCACCATCTATGGTGAAGAACTAGCAAGCTACAACAAACATATAGTAGAAATTCACAATGAAAAATTTATCATTTATCTTTGTTTTTTTGCTCTTCAAAAATTGCTCTCCTAAATTCACCCCTCTTTAAAATGAATAAAATTCCTCCTTTTATAAAAGTGATTTTTGCATTTCACATTATGAGTATGTTTCTAATTTCTTCATCAAAAGCTCATGTTCAGCCTTCCAATCTTTATAGTTTCTTTATTTTTTAGTCTTATCTTTTGCATCCCAAATTCCCAAGAAAACATGAAAAGCATCAAAATCCTCATAAAAATATTATTTGCATCAATTTATATAAAATTATCTATTCTCATATTTATTATTCAAAATAAAAAATAGAAAATTGACAAAGTTGTTGATTATGAATTTATGATGATCAACAAAAAAAATAGCAATTTTAATTTTTTGTATGCCATCAAATCTTTATGGAAATGGAAGTAAATTTGTTGAAAATCATGTAATACATTACTCCTGGAATATCTTTCTCCACATGTGTAGGATTAGGATGAGGAAGTTAGATGCCTATAAGAAAAGCTTTCTTTTTAAAATGCTAAAAAACTTCAAAAAGCGACCTAAAAGCTTATGACATTCAAAATACAAAGAAAATGAGGCCACCAAATTTAAGCTAAAAGGTAATGACAAATTAGAACATAAAAAGTGCATTAAATGCACCATCAATGCCCAAGATTTGAAGATGTAGATCAAATGATCTATATTAAAAGTAAAGTTGCACAAATCTCTTTGCTTGATTTTTTAATTTAAAAATAATGGCTTCCACATTATTTTTAATTTTTAAAAGGATTTTAAAGGTTTTAAAAGGCCTTTTTGGCATTTTAAAAGATTGGGAAGGTTTGTGAAGACTCTAGTACCTCATCTAAGCTAGAAATAGACTTTTAATCAGCATTTTTTCTTAAATTAGTTTCATTTGACATATATAATCAATTAAGCACAATAAAATCTGTTGCTAAGAGACCCAAAATCATGGAAGGATATCCTCAATTCAAGCAAGTCCTTTCAAGAAAACAAAAAGATAAGACCATCAATTGAAAAGAAAGCACTATATTGACTCAATGCCATCAAATGATAGCATCCAAGTGCCAAAACCAAACCTAGAACCATAAAACCTTGAAAATAATTACACAAGAACTTTGATCAAATCAAGAGGGGGTCCCCATTTTTCTAATGAAAAGTATGGGGTGTGTGCAAGGGCACAACTCTACCCTCCCTCACTCAAACCACTAACAAAGAGTTTCCTCAACCAAGAGAGTTCTTTTTATCAAAAGAATAATATAAATATATAATATGGTTTCCTTAGCCAATAAAATGTTATAAATCCTATTGTTGGTCAATGGAGAGAATAATCATGCAACTAGAAGAAGGAATGCCTCCAAGAAATGTATTTGAATATAACCACATAAAAAAAGGAAAAATGAAAACATTTAATTTCCAAGGAATTTATCAAAGGAACCCACATGACCGTCAAGTAATAGCTGCAACTAGTATCAAGAGGAAAATTCAGATCAAAAAACTGCATAAAGTTTCATAGGTAGAATAATGAAAGGATAGTTTCTAGGAAAACCTTCACATGGTCCTAGTAATTTAACACTAGTAAGATTCAATTAACCAAGGAAAGGAAATAGCATCCATACAACCAAGAAGAAGAATAGATAAAATTAGTTTACATAATGTCATATAGAGACTTGAGAAACAAAAGAAAACACTATGGCCTAATAAAAACTACCACCAAGGAAACTCACATGCAAAAGATCAAACATGACATGAAAGAGTCAAAGGAAAGGAAAAAACTTGTTCCAAAATAGCATGAGTAAAATATTGTCCCAAAATTAAGTTCTAAGATAAAAATAGATTACCATGAATATAATATGGTCTAGAATTAGACACTTGAGACAAGTAACCAAATTCTAGTAGCCAAAAAATCTCTAGGAAAAACTCAATCTTTAGGTAAACAACTCAATTTTTTTGTTCTATATTCTCATTAATAGCAAATGAATACAATGAAACAAATGGATTACACAATTTATTGTTGACATATAATAGGTACATAAGCCTTAGAATAATAATTATTATATCTCACAAGACTTCATCTTAGTACTTCCAATGTGTCATCCATACCCAAATGACCTTCCTCATCCTTTACACTAACAATATCCATCTTGTAATGCTTTTCTCAACACCATTTCTTTCATAATTTCCAATAATTATCAAAGATAAATAACTCCTCTTCAATTTGGGCCTAAATCATTAAAGATAATTGACACCACCATAAGAATCTACAAACTAAAATAAGAATACTAGAATTTTATTTTTTTTAAACAAGCATGCCTTCACATCCTAGAATAGATAGGAATTTTTAAAACCTGAAGCTCATCTAGGTGTCAAGCAATGGAAAGAAGATATGGTTTCATGATCCCATAAATAAATAGGGCAACTTAACCACCCAATTGTGGTAGGAGAATAGGTAATAAATAATAAGCCAATAAAAATATTGGTAGAAGGAAAGAAATAACAATAAAATTCAATAAAGTGAAGGAACAAAGATTCAATTGCATGGACCTAGGTAAGTCTATCAAATCCATCCTAGAATAGCCATAATGAACAATTTTGACCATTAGATAAGCCTACACAATAAACAAAAGATAAAGAGAAAGATAAATCATTTTTGTTGTCGTTGTGAAGGATTGCTAGTCCATCCAAATGGTCCTACATCAAACACTTTGGGTAAAATAAAATGTTCCTTGAGTACATAACTCATGGATATTTGGACTATTTTGAAATAAATATTCATTTTTTAGCCAACTTAGATGTGCACCCAAGTTGCATCTTCAACTATTTTATTTTAATATTTAATCAAGTACACTTTGTATTCCTTTCTCATTGTCCCTTTAACTATTTGAAATATTAAAAAAATGTGTCTCAACCTTGCATTCCTAACATCAAGTCTAATTTAATATATTTTATATTACCTTTTTATCTTCTAGTGATTTTTTCTTCTTGTGGAGAGTTGGCGCCCCACTAAAAGGATTGCCAAACTTCATCTTTTAGTATATTTTGGCCTCACATGAGGAGATCAATATCCCACATTGAGGTGGCATGGTTTGGCCATTTATTAGAAACTTGTGGTTTGTGTAAGGTCATCGTGAAGGGAGTTACATATGACAAATCCTATGAAATATAAGAGAATGTAAGACCTGGAGGTTATATTGGAACCTTGATCAACATTATAACAATTTATAACATTTATCATGGAACATCTTTATAAATTTTAAATAAGGACAAATTGGGGTGCCAAGTTTTGGTGATGAAATATGGTAGTTTATGACATTATCATATATGATGGGAATATGCTATAAATAGATAGTCAATTATGATAACTTATGACACTTGTAAGGAATAATATAAAATTAGCCTAGATAATCTTATCGAAGGAAGGTATTAGATTTTGGGCCTATGCAAGTTGGGTACCAAACCTCTCTTGATTTTTCAATGATTTTCCAAAACTATCTTATGGTTTTCAATTTGTTCATCCTTTATAAATTTGGTGCTTGGATTCAAGTAATTTGTATGGTTGATTTGTAGGTACTATTGTTCTATCAGATTTATATGCCGGTGAAACTCCTATAATAGTTTTTTCTACAAGTGTATTATATTCCACTAGTGTACTAAATAGTATATTGAGCTACTTTGGAGTGTGGGGTTTTTCTCTCAAAAAGGTTTTCCCTACGTACATCTTATTAGATCAATGTAGCAAGTATTTACACATGCCTTTCTTCCTTCTAGTTGGTATGAGAGCTTGATCACCTTTGATCCTAGTTGTTGGGTAAAGAGTTTCTTGTACAAGATGATGAGGCCTACTATTAGTTAGTTTTCTGCTATTTCAATACATGCTAAATTAGACATCTCTAGATACTTATTTCCTATATTTCTTTGAAACTATAGTATCTTTTATGACCATTATGCAAACTTGGACTTGGTTTAAATTCTATGGAAATATGATTATGATATAATAGTTATTGCATGGTTAATATGTGGGTATGTATGAAATGCAATGAATATCTATGTTTAAGTTATGGTTATTAGTATTGTGTAGGTGTTGTGTGAACTAACTCTTTGCAGCCAAGGAGGTGCAACCCATAGCCAAAGGGAGTTTCAAATAGCGATGCAGGGGAAGTTAGAAGAACACAATGGCTACATAATTGGAGGCATATATTTGTCAAGATTATTGTGAATCATCACATCATTTAATAATACTACTAGTGGAGAAGAATTATCCCATGATTGGGAATCCAACGCGACTATTTATATAGTCTATGTTCTAGTTTAAACCATTGCAATAGAGTTACAGTCCTATTCCAATTCTTCTACCTTTTCAGTTATGTTTTAATTACTACACTTTATCATGCTCTATTTTCTAGGGAATGGTGATTTATGATTATATTTCTATTTTGAGTCCTTGTTCTAATAAGACTCCCTCGTACCTATATGAATCATTTGATGGTTGAGTTAGTTAGTTAGAATAGAAAATATAGCAGATAGATATGTTTAGTTATTTTCTATTTTTACACATATAACATATTGTTTTTCAATCATGATCTTCTGAATAAGGTATTCTAGAATAATCTCTTTGGATTGTGATATCTTGAGTTATGCAATGAAGATCTTTTTAGTTACTTTTATGTTGAATTAAGTTTGAGGAGATAGATTTGAGTTTATCATGTGGAGACAGTCACTTGAGCAAGAGCCACTCAAGGTAATTATTCCCCACTTTTCTTTCTATACATTTATTTTTTTTACAATATAGTTAGTTTCATAATTATGTTTGTCTTAATTAGATTCTTCAAATGGTGAATGTGAATGAGATCTTGTCTTGTATTCATGCTTTAATTGTTTCCATGCATTGTCCTTCGAAGTTAGTTAAATTAGTCAAGTTAGCAAGTATTGGTTAATTGCAGAATTCATTTCTTGACAATGAACTAGTTACAGTCTTTAGCTCTAAGTACCTGTAGCAATAGCTTCAACATTACCTCTTTTCATTTTTATGTAATTTATGATTTCCAACGTGTGTAAACACCTATGCTAGGATGATATAAGTAGTGAAGATTCTTTGGATGCACATATAGTGCTAGCATCATCAAAATCTTATGTTAGCCTTGGTTGATAATTAAATGAAGGTCTTTCAAGGGATTATTGGATTGTTCATTAGGACCCCCTCTAAATTGTGTGTTTGACACCAAGTTCTTGAACATTAGTGGACCTCTACACAAGAATTTTATTGAGTGGTAGCTTGCACAAATCATTCATATCTTACTAAAGGAAGAGATAACAAGAATGTCTACAAGAATAAATGAAAATTTTTAATGACAATAATTTTGAGTTATGGAAACTTAACATAGAGGATATGTTTGAGGACAAAGATCTATGGGTTGTAATATCTAGTACCATGCCATCAAGTATGAAACAAGAAGACTAGGACTTGATGGATAGAACAACTAAGGGTATTTTGAGACTCTATTTTGTGGATTCCATTTTGCTAAATGTTCATGAAGAGACTATTGCAACAAACCTTTAGAAAAAGATTGGAAAAAATTATGAATATAAACCTTTGGTGAATAATTTATTCGCGATAAAGAAATTGTAATCTCTTTGAATGAAGGATGGTAGATCTATAGTTGATCATTTGAATTCCTTCAATATTCCTTCATATGTTTTTTCCTAGCTAATGTTTGTTGGAGTGAATAGAGGAGAAGGTTCATTGTATAGCTCTATTATGTTATATTTCTGATTCATTGGAAGACCTTGTGATGGATGTTGAGAGTACTACCACCAATTTTAAGATGGATGAGGTGGTTGCATCATTACTTTTTGAAGAGATATAGATGAAAATTTCTAAAACAACTAAAGAGGCCCTTGTAGTTCATGGAAGATCCAAAGAGAAAGAAAATAAAAAGGAAAGAATGAAAGATAAGTCAAGATATAAATCTCATGGGAGATCTTAGTCTCTTAGTAATTCCAAGGCACTATGTTGGAACTACAAAAAACCTAAACATTGTTTAAAGGATTACAAAGAGGAGAAGAAGAAGAACATAAAAAAACAAGAATAATGATTTTTATTATGAATCTAATAGATCCTCCTAGGATGATGGTGATTATTTTTCATAGCCTTGACTACAAAGACATTGGAATGTGTGTGGATTTTTTTATTGTGGTGCATCTTTCCACATGACCTCACATTGGGTTTGGTTCACTAAGTATGATTAATTTAATAGTGAGAAGGTGTCTTGGTTGACTATTCTCACTTGAAGAGTTGTTCTTGGATGGTATTTGATTATATTTCCTAATGGATGTATGAAGGGTATCAATGGTGTGTTGAATATCCTTTGCTTGGCACCTAAAATTTATTTGCAAGTAAATTTAATGATGTAGGTGTGCAATTTTTTTTCTCAAGTGGGGGTGTAAGATAGTTATAGGAGCCATGTTTATCACTAAGGATGTTTATATTTCCACTATGTTTCAAAATTTTGCATGTACAATTCACTATAATTGTTCTTTTACTTCAATGAAAATACCTACAATATATTCATATTCACCATTATAACTAGAAGCAAAGACTTATGTTGCATCCACTTTAAATGGTCTTTCTTTTTTACTACCTAAGGGTGCTCATTCCTTTGAAACAAAATTTCCTACCAGGAAAACAATTTTATGATACTAGAGATTGTCATATAGGTGAGAAGGGTCTTTGAACCATGAAAAATAAAAAAATATTTTTGAGGGGTTAAACAATTGTAACCTTAATTTTAAATTTTATGAGTATTGCATATATAGAAAGAAAAGTCGTGTTTGTAATTATTCTATTTCTCATAAATCTTCAAGGAGCATGCTTATTGGGGCTAGTCTAGAATGATTTTTTTATAGAAGTAATTACCATTACTTGTTACCTAGCTAAAAATTATCCTACATCATCTCTTATTAAGGAGACACCTATGAATGTGTCGTTGAGAAAACATACCTCTTAATATATTTTATTTTTTGGTTGTGAAGCATATGCTCATGTGACTAGGGATAAGAGTTCAAGGCTAGAGAATAATGTTTTTAAATGTATCTTCATTAGTTATGATGTTGGTGTGAAAGGATATGATATTTGAGACATCTGATATGGCCAAATGATATTGTATAACAAATGTGATATCTTAAGAGAAGCTAGGATTTATTCCACTATATTATAGCTAGAAAAGGAAAATGAAAAAGATATGATTTAATTAAATCTATTGATCAAGAAAATTAAACTAGAATCCTACAATTCACCTATAGAGGAGAGATTAAATAATTTGGATAGTTCAAAAGAGGAAGTAGAACCTCCAACTCAACCCTTGAGAAGGTCAACTTAGAATCAACAATAGCCAGAAAGGTATTATCTCCCTTACTAGAGCTATATTTTTACTTTAAATACTAATATTGATGAGCCTAGAATTGTAAATGAGGCTATGGGTATGAATGATGCATATTCTTGGATAGAGGTCATGGATGAAGAAATGACAACATTAAAGAAAAACAACATATGGGATCTAGTACCTTTTCTTAATGGATGTAAACCCATTTGTTTACAAATGGGTGTTCAAGAATAAAATTAGACTAGAAGGTGGTGTTGAAAAGTACAAGGCTAGATTGGTTGCAAAATTGTTATTCCCAAGTTGAGGGAATTGAATATATTGATATTTTCTTACAAGTTGTAAATTTGACATCCATTTAATTTCTTTTATCACTTAGAAAGTGTATGATCTTGAGGTTGAGGAGATGAATGCAAAGAAAAATTTCATTCATGCTAAATTAAAGGAAGAGATTTATATGTTATAGCTAGATCAATACATCATGAAAGGTAGAGAGAATTTGGTTTGTAACTTAAAAAGATATGTGTATGGTTTAAAGAAATATCTTAGGATCCAATACTAAAAAATTGATTCCTTTGTGTTAATTTTGGGATGTCTAAGATCTAAACTAAATCATTTCATCTATTACAAGTTATATGGAGATGATATTCTCATTATCATGTTGTATGTTGATGATATGTTTTTTGGTAATGGGATGACCTTGATTTATGAAATGAAGTCTTATCTTTTAGCATAATTTGAAATGAAACATTTAGGGGAAATCAAGTACATTTTTGGGATGGAGATTAGAAGAGATAGAGCTAATAGAAAGATATGGCTAGTCAAGAGTAAGTATGTGAACTTATTATTAGAGATATTCAACATGGTAGATTATTAGATTATTGAGTGTTCCTATTACAATGAGAATAATTTTATCAATTAAGATCATAGATGGAGCACTTCCTTTTGGATTCATTTAAATTTTTATTAAAATAGTAAATAGGTGACCTTCCTTCTTAGATTAATACTCCTCCAATATTTTTCCACTTGCATCACATTCTACCTATAATATTTTATTGAAGTTAGGAAGAGCTAAATATAGGTTGGGCTATTACATTTTGTTTAGGAGTTGAAAACTCCTTTTTGTTGTTCCTGCCCACTAAAAAATAGACCTATTTCCTTTGATAGTTTATGTAATTCATGCACAAGTACCATTAAAATTTATGATAAACTTTCTATTGAAACTTTCTAGGCCATGAAAATGTCTTGCCTCAAACATATTCTTTGGCGATGGTCAATTTACAATAACATTTACCTTCTTAATAGATTAAGCCCTTCCTATGAAATAAAAAAACCTAGATACACCTACTCTTTCTTCATAAAAACACTCCTTTTAAATTTTATCAATAATTTATCCTCCTTTAACCGTTATAAAACTAGTTTTAATTTTTTTAAATGTTCCACTTCAACTTTCTAAAACAAAAAATATTATTAATATAGATAATTATAAACTTGCATAGATAGAGTGTAAGTAATTATTTCATTAATCTTATGAAAGTACTAGGAACATTTGCTAATATAAATGGAATGACTAGCCACTCATACAATTTATCCTTGGTTTTAAAGGTATTCTTTCATTCACCACCTTCTCTAATTTAAATATGGTGATAACCAATATTTAGATCATCTTTTGTGAAATACCTTGCTCCACTAAAAAAAACCATGAAATCATCCATTTGTGGTAAAATAAATTAGTATTTTATATTAATCTTATTTATGGCTCAAGTATTCTCCATATTTACTTGATGTTAGTATTGCTAGTACCACCTATAGACTCAATCTTTCTCTAATTAAGCCTTTGTTCAATAGTTATTGAACCTTATCTTTTTATTTCCTCACTCTCCTTAGGTGTCATCCTATACGTTGCTTTTTTCAATAATATTTCTCCTAGAATCAAATCCATGTGATGACTAATAGTCTTGATGGCTGACCTAGCCCTTATGGAAACTCACAAGACAAAACATCACCATATTCTTTAATTAATTTTTTCACTTTTGATGGAATCCTCTCCTTTATTATTTTTTTTACGTTTATTATTTTATAAACAATTATAAAACATAATGTTTCTTTTTTATACCTAAAACATAGGGAAAATAGGTTCACCATCAATAGGGTATCAATGATGAACCTAATTTTCACTAGGTGTGTGTTTCATTCAATTATGTGTGTAATATGATGTAACTAAGGTGCAAAAATTAAACCTAACTATTATAGTAACAAAAGGGTAGGTTTTAAGAGGGTAAAATGACGTGTACCTTGCTAGAAAAAGTGTTGTTTCAGGGCCCACTGAGGACTCATTCACCTTTAGTGGTGAATGGTTCCCTGCTAGGGTTTTTGGAAAATGCTTTCTGGGTTTTGTTCCTCTCAGTCTGTAATTTAAGATTCCAGATGTTCACTACTTCAGGTCTCACTAAGGACTCATTCTCCTTTAGTGATGAATGGGTCCTTGTTAGGGTTTCAGAAATTGAATTTTGGGTTATGTTCTTCAGGATCTGTACTCTCAACTCCTCAGTGATCAACTCCCAAAAACCTGAAACAAATTTTGTAACCTCATTTTTGTGTTCTTGCAATATGGATAAAAAATTTACAACTTGACAACTTTGACAATTTTTCTCCAAATCTTTCTCTTCACTTGATCTTCAACCTAAATCCTGCAAACACACATTCAAGAGGATAAAAACTTGTTGATTGTTAGAGAATAGGGGTTTGCCTTAGTCAAACCCATTTTAGGTAATTAAACCTTGTGATGAAATAATGAAATATGAACATGAAATGATGATACCTTGGATGATGTCTTGGAACGTAAATTTGCAAACTAACATGAAGTGGCCATGTAGAATGTAGATCTTGATATTGAATTAGATGTCAAATAATGCTTGTAAATAGATCTTCAATGCTACATCAACAATCTATCTCAACAACATGCTTGAATGTACTATGCCTTTGACGTGATGATATGATCTTGAATTGCTGCAATAAAGACTTGATAATCTTCCCTTGAATTCCTTTGAAATGCTCTATAATGCTCTTGTGATCATAAGTCTGCTATAATGCTTGAATACTTGAAAGCTTAGATGGAATTATGTGAATTAACCTTATATTTATACTAAATCTAAGAATTAACCCCAAAATTAATCCAAGCCGACATCAAATTTAGGATTGAAAATCATTAAAATCCTGCCATAATTAAATTCAAAAGGGGTGTCCTATGTGAGGAGGACCCATTCGCCACTAAAGGAAAATGGGTCCTAGCACAACTTTCTAGGACCATGCTTTAGGGGGATGACATAACATCAAAAACCCATTTCAAAAATTCCAAGAAAGGCATGCCCTATGTTATGAGGACTCATTCACCACTAAAGGTGAATGGGTCCTAGCACAGATTTCTAGAACTCCAATTTTTCCAAGTTAAATGTTATGCCATATCATTACCGGGTGTCGGGATAGATCCTTGAGAAATGCAATTAATGAGGCTTGAATTTTAATTAAAGGGGCAATTAAGCTCTAATCAACCACAATTAATTAATGAAACCCTAGATAAGTGTAAAAGTGTAATAAAACACTTTACAACACCCTAAATAAGGTACAATTTAAGTACATTTTTATTAAAAAGGGCCCTAGATTCAATGTGAATGTGTACAACACATTACAACACTAAACCAAAGAATTGTTAGGTTAATTAATTATTAATTATTCCCAAATGCAAGAAAAAGGGATACTTTTTTTGTTAATACAATACCACATAAATTATTTTCCAAAAATTAAGCATACCTCATAATTCTTATCTACTTCTCCTCTTTATCCTTCAATGGATTTAATATATACTCATTTCTATCCTTGATAATCATGTTAGTGTTCTTCTTGCCATCATTAATAACTATTCTATCATATTTCTAATGCCTTCCAAGAAAAATGTAAAAAAGCATCCATAGGCATGACATCACACAATATTTCATCCTTACATGATACTATGTTGAATTCAACTAAATAGTGTTCTCTTACCATAATTTCATGTTCCTTTTATAACCATGATACCTTGTATGGTCTTGGATGTGAGATTATATTCAAAATTTCTTGTGAACCATCTCAATAGACACCAAGTTATTTATGCTTGCGTTGTCAATTACTACTATACAACATTTACCTTTTTATTTGTAGATTGTACAAAAAAGGTTCATTATTTGTGTTGGTTCATGTTCTTCCTTTTCTAATTTTAACAATACACTCTTCATCATGAGGGCTTCTCCTTATTTAGGTTATTCCACATGTGTGGTGGTGTTCAAGGTTCTTAACTAGGTTCAACATAGGGTGATCCCACAATGATCTATTCCACTTTTTGACCTAATTGGAATGCTTAAAATTATTAATTTTAATTTATATCAATTATAGGTAACAAGAAGTCAAGAATTTAGGGATGATATAAACTAATGGGTCATGAAATTTCCTATTTTTAGTGTAAATATAGTCATTATTCACCTAGTTATCTAATCACCTTTTTAGTATTGACATATTCATGCTTAGCTTAAATTTACCTAGGATAATTCATACTTTTATCTCATTTCATATGGTTAAGACATTTGTCCTAATCACTTGAGACACCTATTGTATGCATACTTGCCACTTTCTCACGCACTTGTCAAGTGAGCTCACAAGTGTTGCACATTTGGAGGGGTAGTCTATCATTGTCTCCTACCTTCTCACCTCATCTACCTTTCCTATATAGCAAGGTTTCATCATTGTATATTTTCACTCTTCATTTATATGATAGATATCCTATTTTTTATTGTTAAACTTGTGGAAGGTTATCAATTCAAAATTTCTAATATCGACATTCTCTAACATGGTTTTAGAGCCATGAGAGCATGTTCCTTCCCACATCAAGGTGACTTCTACACATATCCCTATCATCAAAGAATTATGGATCCAAATGAACACTACCATTATGTTCGAAAGGCCCAAGAAATGAAGAACTATCTTTCGTTTCATCAATTTTGATAACTCTCATTTTTTTGAAATTTTTAATTCATGTATTTTATTGTATTGTACAAATCCATATGGTACTATAAAATTGGTATACTATGGATTTTTTTGTAGAAAAATATTTTTTTAATAGAGGGCCAAAATTTTCATCTGCCCATTTGCTATTTCAATCATAAATTCAACATTTTAAAATAAAATTTGGCCTATCCAACCCATTTGGAGGGTTTTTATTGTAGTTTCTTTGTAGGGTTTGATAATTTATTCATTGCTTGAGCATTTAGAATCCTTCAACCCTTATATTGGATAATAGCATACACATCTTGGCTACAACTTGAACTATGGTATATGGCCAACACTAGTGCTTCAAGGTTACCATGCTAAGAGCTTCCATATGCAAGTAGTGGTCAGTCACAGTCTACATACATTTATTAAAGGGCGTTATTAAAATCACCTCAATACTCCATAAAGGAAATAACATCTACAAATCATAGTGTACCTATTGCAAGTTTCCCTAACCTAAGGTGTGGTGAAAATCAATAGCTACAAACAAGTTTAAGGGTGCCATAAGAACTATAATTTTGTTGCAAGCTCTAGTCGTGGCTTGGTACTACATTGTTATATGAAAATTCATCACATTTTTGCTGGCCCTACCCAAGCAACTCATGTCCTCTTCATCATCTCATTCTAGGAAAATATTACGTCCACTCATGACCAGTAACCAACCCAAATTTTCATCAAGTTTGCAAGGTTCCCCAAGCACTCTCATGAACTCCTCATCTAAAGAGGCATGTTGAAGATAACAATTTGTAGCAACAATTATCATCTAGAGAGAATAATTAGTAAGCCTCCCAAGTCTCCAATGATTCCTCCACTTATAGTATCACTCTAGTGTCCACCCAAATCAATCATATGCATCCCTTGGAATGACCTATTGACTTGCACCAAAGAGAGCATCAATTTGTTCTTTCGATTTATCACCAAGCTCAACCACATAGTTTGTAGCCTCATCCACAAATTCACGATAGACATCTGAATTTGGATCTATTTCGATCTCATTTTTTTGACATACATTGAGGTTGTTGGAAGAATTTACAATAGTCTCTGGGTGCATCATACATTGGCATGATCTACCTTACTACCTTTACCACACATTTGATTCTTGTCATAGGCCATGTGAAATTTTTTGTATGAGAAGGATTGTTGTTGCATGGAACTCAAACTTCCAATGATATTCACATATGCAACACATCTCTAACCTTGACTCACATCTTCGATTATTGACTCTTGCATCACCCTCTCCACCATGTGGCCATTCTTTCCAAGTGGTACCATCAATGTCTACACATGGTCAAACTTTCTAGTGACCCCTTGCATAAGAAATTGGAGATTTGGTAATCATTTGGATAGGCGCATATGTGCTTGCTTATCATTCTTGTAACTCAAGTCATGTGAAATAATAATTGTAAGAGAGAAGAGACATTGTATTTGGTAACAACTCTCTCGCTCTTTCTTATGCCACATATGGTGCCAAGACCAAGTCATCCCCTCCATGTGCCACCATGTTATGTTAGGTGGTCTTCTCACTATTATAAACTCACACATTTAATGTGTCCCTTAGTAAGTTTATTTATAGTGCATCACATAAAGTTTAGATTGACCATAATTAAATAAGCGAGGAGTTTTCATTTTTTCACAGTGTTTGTAAAGAGGGGGAGTTTTTCATTTTTGCATAACTTGCAAATGAGGAGTCAAGTTTTCAAGTGTGAATAGTTGATAGGAACTTGGTTTTGTCACTAACACTTTAACTTCAAGATGATTTAAAAATTGTGTTGCTATAACACATTTTTGGCATCCAAAGTACTATTTTAAGCAGATTTCAATGAGCCATAACTTTCACCTTGATTATAAAAATTTTGCAATTTTTATGCATATTGAAATTTCTCAAGAAATTCATATTTTCTTACATTTTTAATATTTGGATTGCCCCATTTTTCCATAGATTGTAAAAATCACAGTGCTCATTATAAACGGTCGATTTGGTAGCCAATCTTCACACAAGTTTTAATTTTCTTATACATCATTCTAGGGTCTTATGTTTCAACACTAATCATTTGGGGGGGTATATTTTCATTTCACATTGGTATTTGCTAATAATTAGACAATTTCTAGAAATTACAAACTGAAATGCACATATTGTGAAAGTAATCAACATACGGATGAATTTTTTCCTCATTTCTCACATCATCTCTTCCAACATCTATTCAAGATTGTAAAACCTAAAACACTTGTTGCTACATCTGAATATAGTGTTGAATCATCCATGATTTCTAGTGATTTTTGCATCAAGAAATTGCTATCATCATTCTAGATTTGCTACATTGGGATGCATATCTACCAGACATCACATCCTTGCTTGTAGAATCCAACCTTGTATATTTGGATGAAACTATTGAAGACATTCATCTCCTCTATGATGTTAGCATGGATGAAATTGTATCACCATTTCCATATTTGGATCTTGCTCTTATCTTACCTACATTAGCTTCTATCGTGATAGATTGTATAGATATTCATGAGTCCAATTTGGCACAATCATCATCTATGTTGATATCCTCTATAATAGTACTATATTCTCATTGGTTCAGTTATAACCATACATCCATGGTCCTTGTTCCAAAATATTATATGGTACTCAATCCATCTTATCAATATTTTTCACACATCAACATTGGATTGGAGATCATTGAGTATAATTTGAAGACATCATTGGAAATATCAATATTTAGATCATGTGAAAAATACAAATACATTGATCTTACTTTATGCATATTCCTATTTGGAATGAGAATCCATCATGCACACATTTGTGGTGTTGTTTCCTCCCAAGTGTAGAAATTTTGTTCAGCAATCATGGATCATCTTTAGCATCCAGTGTTGAGAATCTACCTACACTACAAGCATCATTTTGAGGGGAGGTTGCATGGTTTCTCTTCTCTTATCAATTTTGGGAGGAAGTGTTTCCTCACATGGAGTTCATTACTTCTCATTTTCTGGCGGGTTATCATAGATCTTCTCTCTTTTATCTCTTATGGACGGAAAATTTATTGTACATTGTGCTAGAAGTAGTCCTTGGGGGTCATCATGAGACCTATTGTCTTCACTTGTACATATTATTTCATTGCATCATTTCTCTTTTGGAGAGGAGTTTTATTGCTCACTATGTTTTCTCCTTTTCTCCACTTTATGAGAAATTTGTGCATAAGTACTTAACATGTCCTAGTAGCACAGACTCATCATCTTGCATACATTTCTCCCTAAGTTACACTTAATAGGGCATATTAGTGTAAATAGAGTCATTATTCACCTAGTTAGCTAATCACCTTTCTAGATTGACCTATTCACACTTATCTTAAGTTTAATTAAGCTATTACATACTTTTGTCTCACTTCATATGGTTTAGACACGTGTCCTCATCAATTGAGACATATATTGCATGCATACTTTCCATTTGCTCACACACTTGTCAAGTGAGCTCACAAGTGTTGCACATTTGGAGGGGTAGACAATAATTATCTCTTACCTTCTCACCTTGTCTACCTTGCCTATATATGCAAGGTTCATCATTGTATATTTACACTCTCATTTATATGATAGATATCCTATTTTTTTTATCATTTCACTTGTGGAAGGTTATCAATTCAAACTTTTTGATCTTGGAATTCTCCAACACCTATATAGATTCAAGCTATAATTATTATTTAAAAAAAAAATCTATTATTTTTTATTGATTGGCATTATCCCATAATACTTAACTTTCACTACATATAATTTTTTCATGCTAGATCATTAGGTCTAATGTCTAGTGCATAGACATTTTTGGTAATTTTTTATTATATATTATATATTATTAAATTTTGAATTAGTACTAACAAAAAATTTAGACCTAACTTTAAAGAGGTAACAAATAATATATTATATAATATTTATTATTAATTTTTGAATTAGTACTAACAAATCCTTGAAATCTAGTGCTAAGGGCCTCTCTATTTTAAATGAAAAAGCTTTAAAGTGGAATGGAAAGTCTTTGGATCTAGGAGATCATGAGAAACCCATTGAGGAAGTTAACTGCATGAATTTGGAGGAGAAGATTGAGGATATTGGGCCTAAAGTGGAGAAGAATTTGGAAGTTGGTCCATGCTTGAGAATGAGGAGTAAGACAAAGAAAAGGGTTGTCATTTCGTTTGAGGAATTGAAGGATGTGGTCGAGATGCATGAGGGGGTCATTGTTGAAAATATGGCCTTGGTCAATGTTCTTGATAAAATGTTGTAGCTTTGTTGTTTTTTTTGTTTGATCAGCCTTGTTGCTGATGTTTTGTTGTAGGGTTGTTGATAGGCTTTCTGGTTTTATCTTTAGTTAGCTTTTTGTCTTTTGTGGGCTGTCGGTTTTATTGCTTTAGTCTTTTTTGTAGCTTCTCTCTGATGTAAACGGTTTCGGGGCCCCTTCAAAACCTACTTTTCCTAATCAATAACAAAAAAAATTAGACCTAAATTATTTTGTAACACATTTCTCTTAACATATTTTTTAAAATTATTTTTTTATTTTTTCATTAAAGCAAGGAAATCTATACAGAGTTTTGAAGTAAATAGGTGTTTTACCTATCTAGATCCTATTTACATGTCAAGTCCACTTAGGTCCTAGTTAATTTTTCTAGAAGTATTAGTTTTCTAATTAATATCTTATCTTATCTTATCTAGTTGGATTTTATTTAATGATTGTGTCATAAGTCATTTATTAATGTTGAGGCAGTTGTCACATAATACAAGATTAAGACACATGTTAAGATCTTGTCTAGTTCTATATCACTGCAATCTTGAGTATTGCATATTGGCCATAATCTTCATCCATTACTGAAAATATATGTTCTTCTTTTTCCCTCTTGTAGAAGGTCGTTTTTTGTTTTTTACAGTTGATCCTAGAGGCTTGAGTCCTTGAGTGACCCTAACATGTATCAGAGCTTCAAAATTGGAAAACCCCTTCTTAGATCTAAGGGTGATTCAATCTTGAGCTTTTGTTGGGTGTGCATTAGGGTGAAATAGACCTCGTAGTTGAGTCTAGAAGGCCCAAAAATCCTTATTTTTATATAAAATACTTGATATTTGTAAAAAAAAAATTGGGCTATTTTTTTGGGGGTTTTGACTAGAATCTACAACATCTTCATTTGTATAGTCTCTACATTTTTACAAAATCCGTACAGATTATATAGTCCATACAGATCATATTGTACCTAAGTCTACAACTAACATCAACAAAATATGAGGAATCGACATCTTCAAGTAATATTCACCAGTCATTTCATCTATGCAATTGCCTTCGTCATTAGGGGTATGATTGTATATAGGCTTGGTGCATGGTACAATTATGCAAAGTTTTATTATCAAATATTTGTAATTTAATATTTTTTACTATCATTATTTTTGTTAGTCACCAAATTTTTTGGCACCTACAAATTATGTAAGCACCTAGTCTTTGTTAAGCACCACAGGAGGTCTTGTGGGGAGCTCCTGAGGGTAGCTTCCTATGGGGGGACACAGAGCCAACACTATCACCAACAACAGTGCTTAACAACTTTTTTAATTTTTTTAAATATTTAAATTGGTGATCATATGTGTGCCTAGGGGCTGAGAGCCCAAGGGTCTTAATTTTTCCCCTCAAGCCCAAATTGGGCACTTTTTTCTAAAATGCCACAATTTTCTATTGGGGTGTCAAAATTTTGCAAACAATATATCAATGAAAATTTGGTTCCGAGCACTTCATAATGGTGCAAGCCATATTTTAAGATTTTTCCTTAGGTGAATTTTATTGCTAGTTGAAGTTAGATTTTCCTTTTTGGACCTTCGAGCTCATAATTTTTTTCTAGATTTTCCAATTTTTATGATTTTTGTGGTGTTGGATGTTGAAAATGGAGGTAATTATGTAGCTTTAGAACTTGTAAAAATATTATACCATAGATCTAATTAAGTGTTATTTGTGGATGATTATCTATTTAGATTCATTTTACCATTTGTAGAAGTAGACAAAAGATTGTAGAAGAATAAGACTAGAAGATAGAAGTGACACAACATATACCATGGAGAAAATCTTTCGAAAAAACTCCACCACCAGAATCAATAGTGCTTGTATTGTAACCTTAGAACAAGATTACAATAATTATTTATCAATCCTTTCTTGAGATGCTTCTTTTTCCTTCAACAATTCTTCTTCACAACCTACAATAAAATCTGATGAAACTCTCTTCAACTTGCTACAATTTATAAACAATAATGAGTCTTGTAAACTCCAAAGAGTTTACAATTACAAAGAACAAAGCTTATCTCACAAAACCTATTCCTATTCTTTGCAAGTAGAGTTCTTCCATGAAAAAAAAATGTCAAACCAAGTCCTTCATCAATTTGGGCATCCCAAACTGAAGTCATAATTCAACATTGATTACGAAGATATCTTCTAAGCTTATCCTCAAATTTGGCGCCCAAGAATGGGCCCACTTAACTCAGCCTTATAAAATATCTCATCATGAAAAAGTGTTAACTCCAAGATGCCAACTTGGGTGCCCAAAGTGGGTCCAAGTCAATCTATGTTAATTGAAACAATCTCTCCATCAATTCATGCAAATATCATGCATGATTGATCATCCTTTGTTAACGAAAAGTAGTCACATGTTATATGTCATGCAACTAAATTCATTATTCATGCATTCCAAGTCAATTGAAGTCAAATAGCATTCAACTGAAACTAACTACATGCAACTAAAGATAACTGAACCATAACTGAACTGAATTGAATTGAATTGAACTAATACTGAACTAAACTATACTAAACTGAACTGATTTGAACTGAACTGAACTGAACTGAACTCCATGCATGTAAACATCAATCCCTAACTTCTAGGATCTTTACATGCATTACTAAAGTGTTATATTTTACTCCAAACAATTAACTTAATTCAAGGTGAGTTCCACCTTCCATGTGGGTGCCCCATGTGCTCCTATTTTATAGGAGCTCTTCTTGGGTGTCCCCACATGTTCCTATCATTTATAATTAATTATAAATTTCAATTTACATGTTCATTTCATTTGAATTTAATCTTTTTCTAATCCCAATGTTGGGGAACACTTTCCAAGGACTTAGGAGATACATGAAATATGTTTAGGATTGCAATTAAATGACATCCTATTCCCAACATTCTCCCACTTGACATTATACATTGCAATTATTCTAAACAAGGAATCATTATTATAAATCAAGTACAGGACTCAAGGCCAATGGTCTTCCTGCACCAACTAATCAATCCATGCCAACTTCAAATGCAACCTGCATAATCATGAAGCTCCAAGCAAATTATTAATACTCAAAACCAAGAGAACTTATCTGTTGGAAACTGGTTTCATAAGATAATCTGCAACATTAATCAAAGTGTCAACTTTCTCAAGTAATAACTTCCCACTCTCAACCATTTCTCACACAAAGTGATATTGAACATCAACATGCTTAGTACGAGCATGATACATAGGATTTTTGGCTAAACAAATAGCACTGTGACTATCACATTCAAGTTTAACTTGCAATTAAAACCAATACCTTTCCCAAGTCTCTGTAACCAAACTACCTCTTTGGAGGCATATGAAACCGTTGAGTGTGTTGAACTCACGTCCAACCAAGGTGTAGGATTCTTGGTCTTTACTGTTGAAAAATATTTTCTTACAAGTAACCATTCCAACATATATCTCTTTAAGAGAACTCAAGCCTCGCCTATTTCTCCAAGTATCCATGAGGACCTATAACCAACCAATCCATGCCAAACTCCAAATGCAACATAGCACTACCATGAAGTAATCAAGCAAATGATTAATGTACCCAATACATAAGAGAACTACTCAAGATCAATTTCAAAGCTCCAATCATGAATCGGGAACATAAACATGACAACATGATCTAACCATCTCCTCTAAGGAGATCATATGCATCATAACATACATAAACATCCTAGTTTCAAGAGAACAAGTACCATGCCAAACTCTAAACGCATATCAAGAGTAAACAATGACATAATAGCAACCACTCTAAACCAAGAAAAAACATATCCCCAATCACATGAAGATAACCTTACCAATGATGCATCCACATCACTTCCAACAAATCCCACTAAACCGTGGTATGAGCTACACATGGCATCATGACTACCATCCTCTTCATGAAGATCACTCTTTAACATCAAGCAAATAGTCATCACTAACATTTTTACATGAAATGATCAATGCATGATTACCGTCATCTAAGGATTCCTCTGTAGAAGAATCAAAACTCTTTCTCTTGTTCTTACAATCCTTCTTCACATGTCCCAGTTTCCCATAGTTCCAACACTTTACCTTACTCTGTCCTTTGGACTTACCCTTCCCTTCCTTGTCTCCCTTAGGTTCCTTTTTCTAAGGCCTACCTTTTACAAACAAGGTATCTTGGATTTCCATTTTAGACTTCCTCCTTATCTCCTTTGATAGGAGAGTAGGAATTATATTGTCCATCTTCAGATCTGCACCACTACCACTGATAGCAACAATTAGATTTTCCCAAGATTCTAGTAAAGAACAAAGTAACAAAATACATTTATCTTCTTCTAGCTTTACATCTACAGATTCTAATTGGATTAGAATCAAATTAAAAGCATTCAAATGATTTCCAACAAAATCACCATATTTTGTCTTTAAAGAATACAACTGTCTTTTTAGATACAACTTATTAGAAGACTTTTAGTTTGATAAATATCACCTATTCTCTTCCACAATTTATATGTAGTAGTTTCTTTGGAAACATTCAAGAGAACAACATCAGCAAGACATAATCTTATGGTCCCTCTTTCCTTCTTATCAAGCTTATCCCAATCCTCATCTGACATCGTTGTAGGTGACTTTGTCTCATTACCAACAACTAACCATTGATCTCTCTCTTCAAGGAGATCCTCCATTTTTAGTTTCCACATCTCATAATTAGATCCATTCAATCTTTCAATATCTAAACGAGAATTAAAACTCATTGTACCAAACTTATTTTCCAAAATCAGCAATAACACAATAGTAAAATCTCCCACTATAGCCAAAAAACCTTCAAAATTTTAAGAGAAAGGCATCCCAAACTCTACCCCAACCGTTAGCTCTGATACTAAATGTTAAAAATGGAGGTAATTATGTATCTTTAGAACTTGTAAAACTATTATACTGTAGATCTAATTAAGTGTTCTTTGTTACAGATTCTTTGTGGATGATTATCTGTTTAGATTCATTTTACCATTTGTAGTAGACATAAGATTGTAGAAGAATAAGACCAGAAGATAGAAGTGACACAACATATACCATGGAGAAACCCTTTCAGGAAAAAAACTCCACCACCGAATCAATAGTGTTTGTATTGTTTAACCTTAGAACAAGATTACAATAATTCTTTATCAATCCTTTCTTGAGATGCTTCTTTTCCTTCAACAATTCTTCTTCACAACCTGCAATAAAATCTGATGAAACTCTCTTCAACTTGCTGGAATTTATAGACAATAATGAGCCTTGTAAACTCCAAAGAGTTACAATTACAAAGCACAAAGCTTATCTCACAAAACCTAAGCCTATTCTTTGCAAGTAGAGTTCTTTCGTGAAAAACAATGTCAAACCAAGTCCATCAATTTGGGCGTCCAAAACCCAAGTCATAACTCAACGTTGATTACGAAGATATCTTCTAATCTTATCTACAACTCTATCTTCAACTATGGAGGACATCAAGATGTGAAACCTTGGATTTAGGTTCCTCCAACAAGCACCAAAATCACCTTAAAACCGCATAACCCAATTCTTCATGGTAGAGCAATGCAAACCACAAAACAGGTTCTTTGAACACTAAAAACTGCATTCCAAACTTAGGTAAATATCCAACACATCTGCATTTATAATGGATTGACATCACTAGAAACACTACATTCAATCATGCTCATTAATTATAAATACATCAATATTGATACTACAACAATGTTGACCTCAATGTTATCATCAATGAAAACACCACAGTAGCATCATCTGTCATACATCCACCAATCTTCTCAATGAAAAACTTCCATCACTTTTTCCTCACATGGTTTTTTTCCCCTCTTATTCATCATTGAGAGCATTATGTATTTCATCTCTCTTTTGGGGAGGAGTTTTATCTCACAGGGTTTTCTCCCTTTCTTTGTTTGTGAGATACTACATTTGTACATGAGTACCTAACATGGCCTCATAGCCGAGACCCATCTTTGCATCTTCACATAATAATAACTCCCTAAGTTATACTTAAGGGGGGGTGTTGGTGTAAATAGGTGTTTTACCTATCTAGGTCCTATTTACATGTTAAGTCTAGTTAGGTCCTTGTTAATTTTTCTAGAAGACTTAGTTCTCTAGATAAGACCTTATCTTATTTAGTTGGATTTTATTTAATGCATGTGTCCTAGTTCATTTAATAATGTTGAGGTAGCTATCTCATTATACAGGATTAAGACACATGTCAAGATCTTAACTAATCCTATCTCACATCTTTCCTTTATAAGCAAGACATCATTTATACATCCTAAATCGGTTGAGTAAGTCCAATATATCACTGCAATCTTGAGTATTACATATTGGCCATAACCTTGCATCCATTATTGAAAATATATGTTCTTGCTTTTCCCTCTATGTAGAAGGTTGTTTTTAGCTTTTGTAGGTGATCTTGGAGGCTTGAGTCCTTGAGTGATTCTAACATAGAGTGTAGTGTATTTTTTGAGATTATTCTAACAAATTTTATTATTTTTTATAGTGTCCTAAATAAAGGTCATTATTATTTTTAATGGACCTATATTCATTATTAAATAAAATATAATTTATATTATATTTTTTATAATTTTAATTTACTAGGGGATACATACTTACAAAATGGCATTTACAAATGACTTCATTTGATCCCCTAAAAGATGAATCAAAATTATTTTCTTGTCAACATTTTGATAGATGTGGAGGAGACTCCATCAAGGGTTCAATTTAAACCTAGGGGGATTCTATCCAAGGGGGTTTGATCTAAATCTGTTTAGATGGAATCCCTTAAGGAATAAAGCATCAAATTTTCAAAAAATACATGAACTTAGGAAAAAATTAGGATGTTCCATAAGTGGGACACACTATTGTGGGATCAATGCATGATTTTTTTCATAATCCTATATTTCTTGTGGACATTCCTAAGACCTATAGCCTTCTTCTCCACATCAGTAGCAAGTAAAGCTTCTATGTCTTCCTCTTTCAAATTGTACTCTTCCTCTAAATGCACTTTTCCTTCCTCTGGTATCCAAATTATAATTTTCATTATGAGAAGTACTAGATTCAACTTCACTACTCTATTTTCTTTTATCTCACCAAACTACCCTCTTCCTCTAGATATCTTATGTTTCTTTCTAATTAGTTTTTCTTCCTCTCAATGCACAATGTTAGGATTCTTCTACTGGTCTTACCCAATCATGCTAAATTCATTTTGAATGAAAAAATGGAGTCCATTCATATATCTAGCAATTTTTTCTTCATCATCCTCCACATGATTAATCTCAATGTTGATTTGATAAAAATATTCAGTGTAAGCTTGTACACTCATTTATTTCTACTTAAAATTTTATAACTCTCAATAAATTAAGTTGATAATTAGCTAGTAAAAAAAATGATTTTAACTTCATAATGATCTGATCCTATGATCATTTTTTTTCCTTTCCTTTCCTTAAAAATTAATTTGTACATGTTCCCACCAAAGTGATGCATGATCTTTGTGCTTAGTGATTGCTAACTTCACTCTCTCTATGAGTCCTCTACTAACTCAAATTTAAAATATATCTCCATCTTAAAAATCTAATATAATATTATTTTTTGTATTCAAACTTCCATTGTAGCATGGAGCTTCCATTCATGATCAATTTTCACTAAGAGACATGACCCTTATAAAGGGTTAATTCATGTACTCTCATTGTCCCATTGGTTCTTTAGCCATCTCTTCATCTTCACTTACATTGTCAAATATTGTACCCCTCCTTTGTGCTATTTTCACAGCCTTTAGGTCACACTTTAGGCCAACTTATCAACATAAGCGATTTTGAACATTCTAACTAAAATTCAATTTTAGTCAAATATAAGGTCTAGATAGATTCATTAATATAGCTAAATTTTATATGAGCTATAAATTTTCTAAATGTGTCTACTAAATACATATGAAGCATTACTTTGGAGCCAATTTACCAAAAGATAAAATTATTCAAAAAAATTGGTGTTCTCACAACTCCTACTTATGTAATTAACATTTAAAAAATATAAAAAACATCTTTTTGTAGATCTATAAATTTAGTTTTTTAAAGTGTATATATTTTTAAATAGTTTGACTATTGTTTATATTTTATATTTTATTTTTATTAAAAGTAGGTCATCAACACCATAATATAAGGTTGATTATCTTGTCAAAAAAATACTAAAGTTTATTACAAAAAAGTGATGCACTAGAGAATAGATTCCATGTCAAGATATAATTGTTTTATATTCTAAATAAATATTTATGATAAAAGATAGTGTCTCATTGAAATAGTTGTGTTTTCAAGATGCACAAGTCTTATGATTTATTATAAATATACATTTATTGAAATGGGAAAATAATCCATGCACTAAAGTTTCAAGTTATTATTATAAGAAAAAAATTGAATTAAAAAATTACTATATAAAGAGTGACATATGATATAACTTCATTTTTTAGTATTTTATCAACAATTAAATTATAGTGTCAAATTTTTAAAAATATCAAATATTTTAAATTTTTCTTAAAAGAGAAAACATAAAATAGACTAAAAATATATATTTTATTAGTTTACATCATTTCAAAATCTAGAACACATGTTATTTGTTGGTGTTTCAAGTTAAAAATTTATACCAGTATTAGATATTTCCTATGTAAATGTGCGACACAACTTTGATATTTCATATCTCTAACCTTTCCACTATTTCTCTTAACGCTTCAAATATACTAGTATTACCATGAACCATCTTTACTTCTTAACCCTCTTGTAATTATATGACTTCCACCACCCATGACAACTCACAAAAATATAAAATTAAACCTAATCTAATACCAATTAATGTATTCTATAATTAGATACTTGTAATAAGAAACCAAATTCTAGCATCCAACAAACCTCTCATGGAAAACTGGAACTTTAGATAAACAGCTCAATTTTTTTTTAATCGTTTTACCAAAAATAAATACAATGAAATAAATGACCAATAGGATTTATTATTGACATCCAATAGGCAAAAGGGCCTTGAAACTTTGATCATTGTGGTTCACAAGCCTTTAGATGACATCCCAAAATAGGCTTGTAGCTTTCCTCAATCTTAGTACAAGTTCTAACGTGTCATTCATACATAGTCGATCATAAGATGGCTTAACCATCCTCTCATGGTAGGAGAATAGGTAATAAATAATAAGGAACTCAATAATAACAAAAATTGGGTAATGTGAAGGAATCAAAGATTCAATTACATGGAATTGGGGAAGTTTATTGAATCCATTCTAGAATAGCCATAACAAATGATCATTATATAAGCCTAAATCCACAAACGAAAGATGAAAGAGAAAAAAAAAATCTTTGGTTGTGTAGGTTTGTTGATCCACTTAGATGCTCCAACATTAGAATAATAGAAAATATCCTCAAATAGTAATTATTTGACCTAGACATAAAAGGTAAGATTCTTGCATGAAGTTAATATTTGGTAAATGGTAGATAAATTTATTTTAATTTGATTATATTGCATCAAACAATATTAATCATTTTATCTTTTATCATAATATTTAAATTAAAAATTAGTGTTTGCAATAATAAGCTTTTTTTCATCTTTGAAACACTATAGTCAAACCTAGGTATTGATTATTTAAAAGATATTTGCAATCCTCTTTTAGTTTCTTTCAAACACATGAATTCATCATGTAATAGCTAATGAGAATATCAAAGTAACAAACATTTGGTAGCATAGATAAAATTTTGAAATCTATTTAAAACATTGAAACCTTCATATAGCAACTTTTGATAAATAATTCAATAGAAGCTACAAGCAACAAGACATAAAAAAGAAGCAAGAAATAGAAAATAAAAATAGTAATATTTTTGGTGTAGGATTGCACATGGACCAAGATGCTCCTACAATAGACACACCCTAGGTAATATTTTTTTTGTGAGCATGTACTCAAGAAATGGAGCTAAGTGGTAGGACCACATTTATAGATTGTAAAAAACTTTTAAAAAAAATCATCACTATAATAGGTGCATTGAAAGTCTTGTTTCATTTTCCTTACCTAGAATTTAGGTAGGATAAATACCATCCTCCTAAATCCAAGTTTGATCTTCAATCAAATTTCCTCTCACATAACTATATCCATCATAGCTCAACCTCCTCTACCAAATTCATATCCATCCAACACTTCTAATCTCCTCTTCCCTACTCAAATTTAATCCATGACTATTCAACTTCCTCCACCAAAAGCCCCTTCTCCATCATCCAAACATTTTTATAACATATGCACACAAATCAAAATATATTTCATATTAAGATTTTTTTTTTATTAGCTCTTCCTTTACACTATCACCTTGAGTTCAACGACTATAAACACACCTCATTTCTCATCTTTCTCTCATCTTCAACCTCAATTGCAACTTCAATCTCCACTAGTTCCATGCATTTTGAATTACATGTTACTATTGCAATATTTTTCTTTCCTTCTTCACCATCCTCTTGCATGAGGATATCTTTTCAACCTCTTATATGCTTTCTTTCTTCTCTTATTTTCTTTCATCAAGACTTGCAAACAAATCAATGTTAGACAAATAATGAGACTCAACAACTCACATTTTCTCTTCTTTTTTTATACTCCTACTCATATAAACTCTTATCTCCTTAAGTAAACCAACATTCCATACATCTATAGGAAAGTATGTGTCCATTTATGTAAAAATTTCTTCCTAAAATAGGATGAGTATCCTTGAGAAGGGATATAAAAAATTCCTATAAATATTTTTCTCTTCTCTCCATAAAGGAAAATCTTATATTGCTTCTCAAGGATACCCCTTTCTTATTTTTGGAAGAAATATTTACACACACAATAACATGAGATGATAGTTTTTGGACTAGGATAAGGTCTTATTTCTCATGAAATAGTATGAGGTTGGACCTTGAGAATGTCATATTAACATTGTACTATTAGTTGAGAGTACTCCCTATTAGTTTTGGTGGGCCCTCTTTTCTTTATCTTATTGATTTAGTGACCTCAATGAATGGTGAGATTAGGGGAGAAATGTGTTAGCCTCTCACTTACTTGGAGGTGGAAAATCTTCCAAGTTCTTAGTGATGCTTCATTCGATGGTTCACAGTCAAGTCAACTCATGGTAGAAAACCTTCCTAATATTCTCATGAGTTCTTAGTCATGTTAGAAAATCATAGAGCTATGTGATCTCTATTTTAGCTATAGGATTTTAACTATGTGATCAAAATCTTGTCAAAGCATCCTAGGACTTATGTGCTCTAATATAATCATTATAAATTGTCAATCATATTGGTAGTGGGTAGGTTACTACTAAGGGAGGCTTCATTTTTTTCCCTAGGTTGTGTCCATCCCTTTGGGATACAAGATTTCAACTAGGTCTCTTAAGAGCCCTAAGAGAAAAAAGATGCCAAAATTTCACCTACCTATTCTCTCAATCTATTGTGCTTATAAATCTATAATTTTCACCTACAAGGGGATGTTGATTCCATTTACAATACCCTATCTCAAGTTTTTCAACTCTATACTATTTGATCATATACCAACGATGAATACATTCTTGCAAAATGCCTCATTTGAGAGTAGTGTAAAGGTTCCAATAGGAATTTTTTGTTCTCTTATATCTCATCATACTGAACTAACTATGATATCACATCAAGGTGGGTGGGTGAATGCTACTATAGGCCTTGATTCATTTCATAGGTCGCTGGATCCTTCTAGGCTACATTGCAATAAGAAATTCTCTTAAGAGCACTAAGAGAAAAATTAACAAAATTTTACTTGCCTATTCTCTCAATCCATGACACCTATGAATGTCTTGTTTGCACCTATAAGTTGACGTTGAGTCCCTCTACAATACCCTATGCCAAAATATTTCAACTCTAGACTATTTAACCATGCTAGTGACGAATGCATTCTTGTAAAATGCATAATTTAAGAGTAGTATAAAGGTGCCAATAGGAATTTTTTATTCTTCCACACCCCATCAACCAAATTGACTATGTTAGCACATGGGGGTGGGTAGGTGAATTCTACTAGAGGCCTCAATTTATTTTATAGGTCTTTGGATCCTTCTAGGCTACATTGCACTCAATTAGTCTCTTAAGAGCCCTAAGAGAAAAAAGTTGTCAAACTTTAACCTACATATTCTCTCAGTTTGTGACACCTATGAATGTCTCATTTAATAAATGTAATAAAATTTTATTCTACATTAAATTATTGAGAAACCTAAAAACCTTACCTCCTCGACCTTGTGTATATCATGGTGGCATTGTTTTAGCTTGTGTCCACTTGGAGATCTCACAAAAATGCTCACTTTTACTCACTTGCATTGGGACTTTGAAGAAATGGGGTCAAGCTTAAATGAGCTCAACCTCTCCTCTCTTTTTTAGTTTTAATAGTAAAAAGTGTGAGTGCATTATAATGCACTTGGATTATTATTTCCATGGACCAAAAAGTGGTTGTGGCCACTTGTTTTTCTTGCATCTTTGTACACAAGCCCTTAAGTTTCTAGTACTTCTCTACTAAAATAATGGATAGAAAGACATCATAGTCAATAGTGGACACAACTATGGGTATGTGCAGGATCATGATGGGCCAAAAAGTGGCAATGGGGAAAAAATTACGTTTTTCATCAACCCAAAAATGTGAAAATGCCGAGTTGACTTTTTTGTGGCTTGGGTGGACCAGTACACACCTCCAAATCAATGCCCAAACCAAGATCTCCAAATCGGATATCCGATTTACAACAAACATATATATACAAAATTTGGGCCTATTAAAATCATTTCACATTCACAAACAGGTCATGGCGCATAGTGAGGAGGTTCTCTGCATATCAGATATCTGATTTATCCGATATTCATTTTGAAAAGGTTAGATTTTAGATTTTTCTTTGCTTTGATCGAATTTTGAATTAGATTTGTATAATTTTAGTTAGTTTTTTATGGATTTTTTTTCAAAATAGGGTTTTGATTGAATTTTTATGAAAATTTTGAGTTTAGAATGGATTTTGGATTAAAAAATGAATGTTTTTTATGGATTTTGACTAAAATGAATGTTTTTTTATGGATTTTGATTAAAAATGAATGTTTTTTATGGATTTTGATTTAAAAATAGTGTTGTTTATGTATTTGTATTAAAAATTAGAGAATTTTATAGATTTTTGTTAAAAAATAGTGTTTTTTTTTGTTTTTTTTAAAAAACTAGGGTATTTTTACAATATTTTCATTTATACTATCTAATTTCAATTAGATTGATTAGTTTTAACTTTAATCAGGCATTATGGCTGCTAAAAATGAAAATGCACAAATTCCAAATGATCCACCAGCTGAGAATGAAAATGCACAAATACCAAACGCTTCACCACCTCCACAACCATCAATTAAAGAATTAATTGGTGAAAAATTACAGCAATTAAAGGACATTTCTGAAGTTTATAAGAGAATCCCCTTGATTATTCGGAGATGTCAAACACACAAGGATATAATTAAAAAATATAGAAACCCTCTCCACCCAACATAATGCCTTTCATTTGTAAGTAGAAGACATGAGGGAAGACAAGCATGTGGATTATCTTATGATGATGTGAAAGATCTCCAAATAACAAAATCCCAAATAGCCTCTTTATTTATTAACCCCGACACTGGTTTGCCAGTTAATGTTAACAAACCAAAACTTTCTATAAAATGGTGCACGCATAGGGGCATAGTAGATAAATTTTGGGATTGTTGTTGTATGGTTTTTGATAAACCACCTAACAATAATCTTGATGTACCTTTTTACTTTATTAAAAAATTATATGTTGAGTTTTTGTTAGGGTATTATGTCAATTACTTTGACATT